>JAMZAV010000737.1:0-302780 GCA_024449915.1 Sweltsa coloradensis
GGGGGGAAAATTGCTAGGCAGGGAGGCGGGGGCGGGGCGAGGAATAGGGTCTTTCTGGGAGGCAATAAGGGGCAAATGGGCCTGCGAGGGGGGGAGGAGGAGGCAGGGAGTAGGGTATTTCTGGAGGCTGGGGAAAGGGCATGCAAGGCGAGGGAGAGGTTGGGGAGGGCTGGCCGGGAGGCAAGGTGGTCTAACTAGGCAGGCGGAGGGGGCAAGGTGGGCCGTCGGGGAGCTAGGGGCATGGAGCAGGCGGGGCGAGGAGAGTAGGGTTTGTCTGGAGGGGGCTGGCAGAAGGCAGGCAAAAGGCCGGGAGGCTGGGGAGGTTTAAAGGGGGGTAGGCCCCTGCTGGAGGTGGCATAGGGGGCGGGGAGGAAAGGGTTGCGGGGAGGGTGGTAAGGGGGAAAGGGGGTGGGGTCCTGTCTGGGGGCTAGGGCAGGGCAAGGGGCGAAAGGGGCCCGAGGGGGAGAAGGAGGGAGGCGAGGAGAGTAGGGTATTGCTGGAGGCTAGGGCTGGCATGAAAGGGCGAGGAGAGTAGGGTCCTGCTGGGGGCTGGGGCATGGCGGAAAGGGCGAGGCGAGGAGAGTAGGGTCCTGGTCTGGAGGCTAGGGCAGGCGAAAGGGGCGAGGCAGGAGAGTGGGTTTGTCTGGAGGTTTAACAGGGTATGCAAGGGGGGCGGGGGAGAGTGGGGGCCTTCCTGGAGGTAGGCAGGCATGCAAGGCGGGCGAGGAGAGTTGGGTCCTTTTCTGGAGGCTAGGGAGGGGCTGCGAGGCGAGGCGAGGGAGTAGGGAAATTGGCGGGAGGCTAGGGCACAGAAAGGCGAGGAGAGTGGGTCCTGTCTGGAGGCTAAGGCATGGCATGCGAGGCGGGGCAGGAGAGTAGGCCCTGTCTGGAGAGGGCATGGCAGCGGGGCGAGGCGAGGAGTAGGATCCTTCTGGAGGTAGGACATGGATGAAGGCGGGGGCGAGGGAGTAGGGCCCTTCGGGGGTGGGATGGCAGCAAGGCAGGCGGGAGAGTAGGGTCCTGCGGGAGGCTAGGGCAGGGCATAAAGGGCGAGCGAGGCGAGTACTGCCTGTCTGGGCTAGGAATGGCATGCAAGGCGGGCGAGGAGAAAAGGGGCCTGTCTGGGGGCTAGGGCATGGCTGCGAGGCGAGCGGGGAGAGAGGGTCCTTTTGGGAGGCTAGGGCAGGGGATGAAAGGGCAGGGAGGACGTATGGCCCTGTCTGGGGGCAAGCAGGCATGAAGGCGAGGCGGGGCGAGTACTGTCCTGTCTGGGGGCTAGGACAGGCATGCAAGGCGAGGCGGGGAGAGAAGGTCCTGTCTGGAGGCTGGGGCAGGGGCATGCGAGGCAGGCGGGAGAGTGGGTTCCTGTCTAGAGGCTGGGGAGGGCAGAAAGGCAGGCGGGGGACGTATGGCCCTGTCGGGGGCGGGGGCATGGCATGCAAGGCGAGGCGGGCGATACTGCCCTGTCGGAGGCAACATGGCATGCAAGGCGAGGCGAGGAGAGAAAGGTTGTCGGGAGGCTAGGGCGGGCTGCGAGGCGAGGCGAGGAAAGTGGGGTCCTGTTGGGGCTGGGGCAGGGCATGCAAGGCGGGGCGAGGCGAGTAGGGTCCTTTTGGAGGCTAGGACAGGCAGCAAGGCGAGGCGGGAGAGTAAGGTCCTGCTGGAGGCTAGGACATGGCATGCGAGGCGAGGCGAGGAGATGGGATCCTGTCTGGGGGGCTAGGAAAATGCATGTGGGCGGGAAGTGGGGTCCGGTCTGGGGGCTGGGGCATGGCAAGCAAGGCGAGGGGGGAGGAAGGTCCGTCGGAGGCTAGGACATGGCAGCAAGGGAGGCGGGGAGAGTAGGTCCTGTCGGAGGCTAGACTGCATGCGAGGGAGGAGTAGGGTCCTTCTGAGGCTAGGGCATGACAGCGGGGCGAGGGAGTGGGGTCCTGCTGGAGGCTAGGGCGGCATCAAGGGCGAGGCGAGAGAGTGGGGTCCGGTCTGGAGGCTAGGCAGGGCATGAAAGGGCGAGGCGAGGAGGTAGGCCCCTTTTGGGAGGCTAGGGCATGACTAAAGGCGAGCGGGGAGAGTGGGGTCCTGTTGGAGCTAGGGCATGACTTTGCAAGGCGAGGCGAGGAGGAAAGGGCCCCTGTCTGGAGGCTGGGACATGGCTCGGGGCGAGGGAGTACGGCCTGTCTGGAGGCTAGGAAATGGCATGCGAGGGGGGGGAAGTGGGTCCTTCTGGAGGCTAGGACATCATGCGAGGCGACGAGGAGAGTAGGGCCCTTCTGGAGGTGGAATGGCATGAAAGGGCGAGGCGGGGAGGTGGGGGTCCTGTTGGAGGCAGAAGGGCATCGAGGCGGGGCGAGGAGAGTGGGGTCCGTCTGGGGCTAGGACAGGGGCATGAAAGGGGCGGCGAGGAAGTACCCTGTCAGGCTGGGGGGGGTGACATGCAAGGCGGGCGAGGAGAGTAGGGTCCTTCGGGGGCTGGGGAATGACAGCAAGGCGGGGCGAGGAGAGTAGGTTCCTTTCGGAGGCTAGGGCATATCATGCAAGGCGAGGCGAGTAGGGTCCTGTCTGGAGGCTAGGACATGGCATGCGAGGCGAGGCGAGGAGAGTAGGGTCCTGTCTGGAGGCTGGCATGACTGCAAGGCGAGGCGGGGAGGTACTGTCCTGTCTGGAGGCTGGGGACTGGCTGCAAGGCGGGCGGGGAGATGGGGTCCTTTGGGGAGGCAAACAGGGCAGCAAGGCGAGGCGAGGAGGTAAGTCCTTTTGGGAGACTAGGGCAGGGCCATCGAGGCGAGGCGAGGGAGTAGAGTCCTGTCTGGGGCTAGGACTGGCTGAAAGGGAGCGAGGAGAGTGAGTCCTGTCTGGAGGTGGGACAGGCATGCAAGGCGAGGCGGGAGAGTGGGCCCTGTCGGAGGTGGACAGGGCATGCAAGGCGGGGCGGGGCGAGTACGGTCCTGTTGGAACTGGGGCATGGCAGCAAGGCGGGCGGGGAGAGTAGGGCCCTGTCTGGGGGCTAGGGCATGGCATGCAAGGCGAGGCGAGGAGAGTAGGGTCCTGTCTGGAGGCTAGGGCATGGCATGCAAGGCGAGGCGAGTAGGGTCCTGTCTGGAGGCTAGGACATGGCATGCAGGCGAGGCGAGGAGGGTCCTGTCTGGAGGCTAGGGCATGGCATGCGAGGCGAGGCGAGGAGAGGAGGGTCCTGTCTGGAGGCTAGGACATGGCATGCAAGGCGAGGCGAGCTCACATCGTCCGAGGAATGTGATCGGGGCTCGAACTCCACCCCCTCATTGAAAGTCGTGCAAGTGCTCGGCTAATTATATTATAAGCCAATTCTGCATCTATAATGGCCCAATGTTGGTCACGAGTCTCGGGTGGCGCCTCGCGTACAGTCTCGTCGGAGAAGCAGGGACCTCGTAGCCCGGGCATCGTCGCCCACCGGAGATGATACCGGCACCATCATTCACCTTCACCTTAGCTCATTCATGATGATGATTTCTGTTGCTCAACGTTTCATAGTAATCTTCTTAGTTCTATTAGAGACAATGGGTAGATATGACGATAAAGGACTATTACAAAATACGTGCATTATGCGGGATTCGAACCCACGTCCTCGTAGAGCCATACGCTTCGGACCAGCGCTCTAGTCGTAAGAGCCACCGCGGACGGCTAAGGTCGCTCATGCTCGCACTATATAATCCTTGACACAAGCAGGGGTACGGGAGAACGCAACATAGGGAGCGTTATAGTTCCACGCCTGCTCCAGCCTTCGTTAATACTGGAGGTGCCGAGTACATGCATATCCCAACTATCTGGAGGTTAGCCCCGCCCTTATCCCCCAGCATCACTAAAACACATTCTGGATCATCCTTGTTGACGGGCAAAGTGAACAAGAAAACATAATGTCGTGTTCTGTTTTTAGCGTGAGACGTACGACACACGGATGGACAAATAGAAATGTGGTGCATGAGTAAACAAATAAAATATATTCACATTTAGAGTCTAGCCACTCAGTCATATAAATGATTTTCAATGTGGGAGATCAGATTTAAAGCAGACCAAGCCAACCCTGTAGGATATGGGGCGGGACTTAACCGGACCTTACATATAATATCTGTGGTTAGAATAGTAAATTCTGTAATTTGAGAAATATCTTTGTCGACAAAACAACAGATAGATCATTTTGTAAACATATTCATAACGAAATCGTGTTGCGAGAATTTTGGTTACTTTGACATCAATTAGGCCCTACCTTGTTAATTTTAGTGATATTAGCAGTAATTGGATGAGCGAAGCGAAGATTCCATTCTACTACACTGGAGAAAAAAATCCGGAATTTTTTTTTTCTTCTTCTTTCTTTCTTTTTGTATTTTTGTCTGTTTGTCCACACGATTCCGGCTAAACCGATACTCTGATTGCGATGAAATTTTATGGAGGCCTTCGAAATCTCTGAACTTAGAACTACCACGTTTTTTAGCGCAATCGGAAATTTTTTTCTCATGAAAATCGCAATTTTACGATTTTTTAACAATTACGATTAATTAAAAAAAAAAATTAAAAAAAGTTAATTTTTAATTTAATTTAAGAAAAATTTCAACTTAGTAATGATTTTTCCACAGAACAACAGAAAATTCGCATAACACATGGCAGCTCAATGCACCAATTACGCTCATCCAACAACGCGGCGGGACTTAAGCGTTTTCCTAGTCTATATTAGATCATCTTGAAACAAGCACGGTAGTAAGATAGACAGATTGTCAAAGAAGGATACAGTAGTAACACCCCATACAAAATTGATTTCTTCTTTGGTGGAGGTGCCGGGTCCAACCCCTTTTGAGTTTGGAAAGTTAAAGATACAGGGTTAAAGTTATAAACTTTAAATAATCTACATAGATAATATATTACAAAAACAAAATATTGTTCCTGGTGCAATTCTAAATTAGAAGTTAATAATTTGAGAACATTTCTGAAATAACTTTATCTTTATCTTTATCTAAATCTTTATCGACAAGACAGCAGATAAAATGTATTGTAATTTGTAAACATATTGATAACGTAATCATTTTGAGAGAATTTTGGTTACTTTGACATTAATTAGGCCCTACCTTGTTTCGTTTAGTGATATAAGCAGTATATTAGTTTATCTTAAAACAAGCACGGGTACGATAGTATACAAAATAGGGAGCGTAGCTCATCAACAGATGGTCAAAGAAGGATACAGTAATAATATTAATAACTCATACAAAATTGATTTCTTCTTTGGTGGAGGTGCCGGGTCCAACCCCTTTTGAGTTTAGGGTTACAAACTTTAAATAATCCACATATAATAATATGTTACAGTTACAAAATATTGTTCCTGGTGCAATTCAAAACTAGAAGTTAATAATTTGAGAACATTTCTGAAAACTGATAAAATATGTTTTGAAACCATGATTTTGTTAATTTTAAATTAAAGATAAACTATGGCTTTAGGTTTATCAATGTTAGTGTCTATGACTCGTACCCATGGTAATGATCATTGCATTTCTTGGGTCCCAACCACACTGAGCTGAGTCTCAAAACCTCGAGGTTGTCCAGGACTAGGAAATATATTAGGGTCCAGCTCGTACGTGGGTTACTATTTATTTTACTTTTTCCCAAACTATTTATTGTCTTATTATACTTAAACAAATCAATACATTCGTATTTATAGTCTACCCATCTCAGTCACACAACGACACGACGTCATGAAGTAACGAAACCTTTTTTCTGTTTTTTTTTGTTCCTGGAATTCCTGTTTCTACAACTACTGTGTACTTTTATGTTCCTATGTAACCATGTGGTAAGACTACGTACTATGGGTCAGATGCTCTTTCTGTCATTCTCGCATTTATTTTTATAATGTAACTTGCTCAAACGTAGTAGTACAAATAAATGCAAATATTAATAAATAAATGTCAATGAACTTAGTTATTATTTTTTATCCTCCAGCCCCACCTCTCTACACATTATAGGTGACGCCATCCCCTGCAGTCCTCGCACGAGCCTTCCCTAGCTTAGCATCTCGGAAGATAAATCTCCCAGCACAAAACAAACACTTTTCATCAGCTGAGGAGACTAACGTTAGAGGGATTCCCCGAGATATGTGTGTTTTGCATGTAAAGATTGAATCCCTGATTCCGAGTCACTAGCTCTCAGATTTATCAGGACATACTCAATCGATGAAGACGTCTGAACTCTGAACCGTGGCCAGTGACTCCCGCCTGACGATGCATGCTAGGAGGGAGACGAAACACACACACTCACACCGCCATCTTGTATATCATTTTGTCATTGCTTACATAAAATGACAAAGTTTTGCAAACATTTTTTTTTAAGTACCAAAAATTATGATTTCGATATCAAAATAGTACCAGCATGAAGTTTTGTTTGCAATTTAGAGAATCGTTGATTATAAATATCTACAATAATAATATTCTACACAAAAAACTTAAATTTGTATAGCATATTTATTTAATTAAAGCTATGAAGTAAGTAGGTGTGTTTTTGTCTTGTGTTTTTAAGTTTACTAGAAAAAACTTAGCAAATTTATATATGTAGTTTGTCTGGTAGATAACGACAGAAAGAAACAATTCTACATTTTCATAGGAGATAATTATTTTATTGTACCGATAGCACATCCAGTCTTTATTAAAATATTTGAATGTTTCCAGAAAATGTCAGTTTTACCGAAACAGCTGTCTCTTTTCAGAGAGCGAACAAACACATAAAAACAAACGGAATAGGTGTGTTTACTGTTTTCATATGAGTATATTGTGCTCACTACGCTTATATGAGAAACAAAATGCACATAAATAGTTCTATTACTAACAGCAAACTCTCTGATAACTCAGCTGAAAGACGTAGATATATATGAAGTAAACAAGACTAAACACGACAAACAAACTGTTCCAGCAGTTTCATAACTGTCATGTTTGTTATTGATCGGTCTGTTCTGTGGCGGTGGTATCTTGATTTAATTTTTAATTTAATAATTAAATATCTGTATTTATCTTATCTAAAGACCATGTTGTCTTCGTCATCTGGACATAAGATAGTTTATTATGATGATGAGGACATTTGAAAAGATAACACCGTGACAGAATTGTCCGGACAATATAAAAAATGTGTCGCGGAGTCACGTTAAATGTGTTATTAGTATTTAGATAATTGTTAATATATTATATTGTCATCTGCGAAACCAATGCTTTATAAACACCTAATCACTCTGTAATTATTGTTTGCAATTTACTTAGACACTACTCTCAGAATTGTGTAGTTTAAATGAGTTTCGTGCTATCCCTGTAAGAAAAATCAACAATATATCATATTGTTATAACTAAGCACAATAGTGTTGTTTTTTGCAAGTGCACGCATGCAAAAAATCAATTGGTCTTGTATTTTATATTCAAGAAAAGTAAAACTGATGATAAGTGCATTTATAGAATATAAAAAATTCGTATCTGTTGGAGTGAAGTTGATAAACTATGCACAAACAATGTGGCATTGTAGTGGTAAATAATTACACCAGTCATACAAATTCATAAGATTACACAATTATGATTAAACCTAAGTTTTTCACAATTCGAATTTGAACGATGTGTGAAATCCTTGTTTTACTAGCTTTCTATTGAGCTAATCGCTTTTAAATCGTCTCGTTGCGTAATGCGCGTGCGCCGTGCTCATGCCATGACTGCCCGGCTGTTAGCGAGGGAAGAACACGTGAAAGTTTACCTTACATCCAGTGCGTGATGCTGCCAAGACGAGGAACCGGCAAATGTGAACCACGCGGGATAATAATTATAGAATTATGGGTAATTTTGAAATTAAGGAACATCATTAGATTAACGCTGGAATGAGAAAAGTTAGTTAACCTAATCACAACACGTAACGCCCCACAAATATCATCTATACATAAATCGTAGCCTGGAAAATATATTTACAACTAAAACATATACAAAAAGTTAAATGGATGCGCGCTTTTGTAATTAATAACTACTTCTTATTGTGTATGGTAGTTTCTACATTGCTGATAACATTGTGCAAACAGATCTATCTTCTCTTGAAACGTGGTGATTGTTGTGCTATGCAGCTTAATGCTAGCAAATCTCAGTACATAAATCACCCATTGCTTCTAATAACATTCTTTTATAGGAAATACTCTGAATCCAACATATAAGCTAAACATGCATAAACTTGAGATTATTCAAAACCGTGCAACTAAAGTTATTCAAAAAATTAGTTTTATTCTGAATTATTGTAAGCATACGGATGTTAATATTTGTGTAACAGACCTTGATTCGTTTGAAAGAATATCAATTCAGAACATGAATTTTAACCGTCATATACTGGCCTAATTTTAACCCCCCCGTGCTAGAACATCTATCTACCAAAATCATATTTACAACCATGCCGTTTCTTTATGGAATACTCTTCCTCTACGATCAAGAAGCTCCAAAATCAAAAATCGAATAAAAGATAATTTAAGTTAAATAAATGTAATTGAAAAGTATGTTCTATTCTAGGTCTTCCATATTTTGATACAAACATTTTGTTTGTTTATTGCATAATATCCTAGTTTTAGTTAGTTGAAATGAAGGGAATCAGGCATAACTTGCTTTGGGGCTATGCCCTCTCTGATTCTCTCCAACAGCTTGAGCTGAGTATGTATCTTTATTTATTGAAATAAATAATATTTAAAGATAAGATATCTCAATTTAAAGATTTGAACTGCTGTAGATGATTATTGTAAATCAGTCTAGCAAACTTGAATGCGCAATGTTCAGATCGTTCTTGAATCTTATCAACGTGTTAGAAATATGACGATACATTTTAATTGTGATACAAAGTCATAATTTATTTATTAAACACCTGAAAGCCAAAGGACAAAAATATATCAACAAAAATAAATCAATGCTAAATTGTAATCTCCAGATCGTATTAAATTGCACATTGTCCTTTAATTCAAGATGGTGGCCGAACAAATCAAAACATGCGTGTATTTCAAGGAGTTGTTATTCGTTGGAAACTATTCGAGGTCAGTGTGAACTAATAATAGTGAGGGAATCCCTTGTCGTTGAGTTGGAGGAAACAAGAATGAGAAGTTATTGTATTAATCTCCAGTGTGCGTCGTAACAAACGTTAGACTGTGAAGAATCGTAATATTAATTCAACCTGTTAAAATACCAGTCGTTGAGTCTCAGGGGTTGTTTTTATTGAATTATGTTGTTTGATTTGAGAGTTTTCTTGCCAAGAACGAAGAACATTGTTATAAGTTATTTTTTAATTTTAATTTAATTTATTAAAATGCATATTATAACAGAGTACAAATACTCTGCAAGTGCGAATCATAACATAATGGACAGACAACATACTAACACACATAAAAATATACAATAAACATTCACAACATAATAATTCTATCTCTTTAAACACATTTGAAAATAGCAATTTAAATGTGAAACTATCAAAATTATTAACAATGAAAATTAATTTTAATAGAAAAAAGAAAAGAAAAATGGGTATGAAAGAAGAGACAAATGGAAATATGCTATATGAGTAAATTATAATGTTAATATCCTAAAGCTTGAGTGATCACAGATTTAAATTTAACAATATTATGAGAGAAGATATCATGAAATGTGAGGAATGAGGATTTAACATATAAAATAAATGCTGCAATCTGTTGATGCATGAATTTTTATGAAGGTCGAGATGACTTAGGGCTCTTTGAAAAGTTTTATGAAGGCGTGTATGTGTGGGAGGTATACGGAAATTTAATTTGCCAAGAATTGAAGTAGTGTTTGTTGTATTATTTACAATTTTGTAAAGGTATACAACCAATAACTGGGGGGCACTTTTCAAGCGAATAATGTGTCAGAGAAGTGAACACTTTAATTTTATGAAAACACTACATTTGCTACTAATTTCTTACAACATCGAAAAGGTTTCCTCTTGCGTTATATTGATAATGAGTTTAATGTGCCATTCTTTATTTTTACTGCGAAATTTCATATCTATATATTTTATTTTCAGTAAAACAAATGACACTCTTTTGCCTCATAGGGAGAACATAGATGCTGCACAATGCTATTTCTCAAATTGTATGTGATAGAATAGAGAATTCATTTATATCAAAATGCTTATTTTCAGCGGCTTAAATTCTTGTAATTTAATGACGTTATTGGAATGTGTACCAAATCTAACATTATGTTATATTTAGCTTTTAGGACAAACAGTATCACCTGAAATGTTAGCTTTCCACAAATACATAAAATAAGTTAATAATAATGTCAAAATACCCCCTATATAAGTTATTTTACTCACTGGGCATCAAGGTTGAGCACTAACTTTGCACTCAAAACTGAATCAATGCAATGTAATGATAATGTGCATTGTGCTCAGCCATGAACGTGGGCCCCATCATGTGGTTTTATTGAGGATGTGGCTTCGTAGGTGTTCCCAAAGATAAACCCACAACACAAGATGGTTCCGCTGTACAAGATTAAATTACTTTTGAATCTGATGAAAACACCAGAGGAAGTAATAAAAATGTTCCATCGGATTAAGTTATTCAATTATGCTATTTATTATTCATAACAACGGTCAATTTCTCTGTTTGCCAACTTCTCGTGAGCATCAGCCTGGCCTGGCTGAGTCAATCCAATGAGTAGGACCCCACGCCTGGGGCACATTAATCAAGTGAGTCTAATGGACTTGCGATAAGATAAGAAAGACTAATTAATAGGTACGAATGTCGAAAAATGTTAACAGGAGCATGTTCGCATTAATTTGCATTTTAAGACACTTCACGTCAAACTACTAATTGATATCAAATGCCTTCCGGTCCGTGCAATGGAGCGGATCGGAATATTTATTGCCTGTTCATTTACTTGGGATTATTCCCTTCAGTTATTTAGTTTAAATAACCAAACTCGTGGAATATTATCATCGGAAATAATCCGACATGTAAGTAAGTATATTGTCTTGATATCTAATCATCGTTTCAGCCTGGGTATTAATCAGTAACAATATTATTGCCCTTAATATATTAGCGTAGAGGATTCCACATGCAAGATACACATTAGTTTTATAGCGATGTAACTTACGGCGTGACGTACACAAGTATTGTATTGTATTCGAACGCGAGTCAATCATTTAATGACAGTTCGGTCAGCTCGGCTTGTTATGTATTCTTAAAATGTTCGGTACATAATAGGCTAAACAATGTTATAACAGTGTCAATTACTAAAAGAATATAACTAAGAGAAATGTATAAAGATAACAGTGAATGAGATAAATAACAAAAGCTACATCATTCGTAAACCTTCATCTAAGACATTCAATGCAATAAAGCAATCGGTTACACTTGGTGCTATGTGCTAATTTTGGTTTCGGATTATATGTGTTACTTAATATTAAATTATACCGTTCTGATTCTAGTGCGAGCTATTTTTGTACCAAATTGTGTGTTTCATTTAGTAATTAAGTTGTGTGAAATACGTTCATCTAGTGGTGAACGGAGGGGTCTGGACTGATGGGGGCATCTTAACACGAGTCGTCGTTGCTGGATGAGCATACTCAACGCTTCTGCGAGAGTGAACGTTTTCCCATTGGAAGTCCGCAGATTGAATTAAATTTCTTGTCAACATAAAATGTATTGAAAACAATATAAGATGAGCACAATGATAAGGTCTAGTTCGCACTCATCGTCAGATAAGAAGCAGAAAGACTAGGTGTTAATAATTGGCTGTAAGATTTTGCGTTTGTAGAATTATAGGAATTTTTCAAAATAATTAAATTTTAGCCACCGTTCGTGGAAAAATCTCATTATCCTAATCCTAGACAAAACAATATTGCTAAAACTGTTCAGTGCACAAGACACAACTTTGAGAAAGTGGAATGAGTTGATATTCTTGACAAATAAGTAAAACACACCTGAAGTTCAGAAAAAAAAGTATTTTTTAAATTATAATCAATATTGTTTGAATGTCGGTGGTAAACGGAATACTGATTGATTTTCGTCAATGTCTTTTCACACTGGAACTAAGTTTTATTAATTTTACTTTATTATTTGAGTCGTGTCACGAGGGGTTGGAGAGAACTAAGTATCGCACTGCGAGTTTCCACCCCTCCTCCCCGCGAGTATGTGTAACACGGCTGTCCCCGTGTCCCGCGCCTCCCACTGTACGTGCGACATGGCTGACCGTGTCCCCGTCAGCCCTAACGACGAACATCGGTGATTGACAACAACACTGTAACCTGTTGAGGGGTAATCACCTCCGACACATGTGATGGCGACATAAACCACGACTAGCTCGCTGCTCACCGGTATCGCACATGAGGCAGAGCCAAGCAAACAGAACCAAGCTGCATGATAGGCACGGAGGAGAAGTGACAGTATTCATTAATGAACAGCATTTTGTACGGCTGGACAAAGTTCGAAATCTCATTTAAATTAGCATGGAAACGCTATGATTCTAGCCGAAAATGAGAGTTCGTACTTTTCAAACTACGCCTTCATTTTTCTATCAATCAAGATCATTTTTGTGCATACCCAGAAAGGTGATACCATTCCTAGTGCATAACCTGTTTTTCAAATTTTACCCACGCACTTTTTTAATATCTGCCTAAAATTGTAATTTTGTATGGACTTTGAGTGCTTGCACGAAAACATATGTGACTAAATGGAAAAAGAGCTATCCACGAGAAATAGATATTTAGTTATCTGTCGATGGGTGAGAACAGAACACGAAAATGTTGATTTCCCTCCATGTAGTTTGAAAAGAACAAAAGTACTGCACTCTGGACGCTGAGAGTCCGAACACAAACACCAGTGAGAGAGTACCCAAAATAGCGAGCGAAGCTACATAGTCAAAAGAACACACAAACAAATCATATCGGTTTAATGTTATTTCTTTTGTGGAGGTGTCGAGTCCAGGAAAATGCAAGTTAAACACGTTAAAGCTCCCCCCCCCCCTTGACCCCAGGGTCACCAATAACATTCTGTATCATCATTGTTGACGAGCACTGTCAACATTATAACGCATCATAATCGTAGGTCGTGTTCGGTTTGTGATACACGCACAGACGGACGGACGGACAGAAAAGTGAAGTTCTCTAATAAGCGCCAATATAAGAATATTTTAGTGGACATGAAACTAGACGACAAGAGATAATTGAGGGGGTGAAGATGCGTATATCGTCTGTCCATCAATCCGTCTGTAGTATGTAACGTCTCACAATAAAAACATAACACGACGTCCCCTTCAACAAGGGTGGTACAAAATGTTTCTGGTGACCATGGGTCTGGTGGGGCCAGCCCCCCAGAAAGTTTGAATATCCACGTGACCGGCACCTCCACCATTCACGACGGACAAGAACTATCTTGGACACTCCCAAACCCGTGCTTGTTGAATATAAGCTAACATCAGATACAAAGTACAAACTGTTGTTCACGAGTTACACATTTTATTGTATGTAGCCTTTCATTTCAAATATTATTAGCACTTTCATTGTTAATACGGAACATAAGCAAGTATTTCTTATTTCTCCACCTTCAAAATTTTTCTAATCGGATTTCCCGAAATTTCCAATAAATTTTTATGTCAAAAGGGAAATTGAAAACGCTATAATCTTCATGTTGACAAAAAAACTACGGATATGGCATTAGAAAAAGATTAATAAACATGACAAACCTTGATTACAGAAAATTGCAGAGGTTTTAAAAATTACTGATTCACTGCATGAAACGGCGTCTATATCATAATATGTATGTATAATACTAGGAAAACGCTAAAGTCCCGCCGCGTTGATGGATGAGCTTTTTTTAAGTTTTTAGTTTGCGTGGGATATCTTTACTTTTACAAGTGTTTTGCTTTACTGCCTATGCATTGTAGGTGATTGTTGCCAAGTTTCTATTGTTAGGCCCTAGGCCTACTTGTCAAATGTTATTATTTACCGTAAAAAACTTACAATTAAATCTTTATTTCTATGGATTCTGGCTAACTTTTCCAACTTTTTCTTTCAAAAGGTACTACATCACCATAACCTTAATGTCCATGTATAATATGAACGTTGTAGCCCCACCCATTTGGTCATAATCGGCCCAAATGGCACGAAAATATCGCACTAAACCGTAAAAAACTTATATTAAAAGCTTTATTTTATGGATTCTGGGTAACTTTTCCAACTTTTTCTTTCAAAAGGTACAACATCACCATTACCTCAATGTCCATGTATAATATGAACATTGTAGCCCCACTCGTTTGGTCAAGTTCGGCCCAAATGTCACGAAAATATCGCACTAAAAATTGAAAAAAATCGTAAAAGTACGATATTCATGAGAAATATTTCTTCGATTGTACCGAAAAACAATACACCTCTAAATTCAGAGATTTCGAAGGTCCCCTCAAATTTTCATCAAGATCGCTTGTGTCGTTTGCCCGGAATCCTGCTAACAAACAGACAAAAATACAAAAAAAAAAAAAAAAAAAAAACATTGGAGCTAAATTTTTTGGGGGGTCAGTGAAATTGAAGTCTTCGCTTCGCTCATCCAATTATTCTTCACCTACTTCTAGACACAATTATGCTACATTGTAGTTTCGGCTGCCTGTCTTAGATAAATGGATGAAGGTGTTTTGAATTAACTAGGAAAACGCTAAAGTCCCGCCGCGTTGATGGATGAGCTTTTTAAAGTTTAAAGTTTGCTTGGGATATCTTTACTTTTGCAAGTGCTTTGTTTTGCTGCCTACGCATTGTAGGTGAATGTTGTCAAGTTTCTTTTGTTTCTTGTCAATTGGTATTATTTACCGTAAAAAACTTATATTAAAAGCTTTATTTCTATGGATTCTGGCTAACTTTTTCAACTTTTTCTTTCAAAAGGTACTACATCACCATAACCTTAATGTCCATGTATAATATGAACGTTGTTGCCCCACCCGTTTGGTCAGAATTGGCCCAAATGGCACGAAAATATCGCACAAAAAATCAAAAAACTTATATTAAAAGCTTTATTTCTATGGATTCTGGCTAACTTTTTCATTTTTTTTTTTCAAAAGGTACTACATCACCATAACCTTAATGTCCATGTATAATATGAACGTTGTAGCCCCACCCGTTTGGTCAGAATTGGCCCAAATGTCACGAAAATATCGCACTAAAAATCGAAAAAAATCGTAAAAGTACGATATTCACGAGAAATATTTCTTCGATTGTACCCAAAAACAATACACCTCTAAGTTCAGAGATTTCGAAGGTCCTGTCAAATTTTCATCAAGATCGGATAAGCCGTTTGTCTGGTAGAGAGTTAACAAACAGACAAAAAAACAAACAAAAAAAAACAAACAAAAAAACAAAAAAAAAAACACCCGAGCTAAATTTTTTGGGGGGTCGGTGAAATTGAAGTCTTCGCTTCGCTCATCCAACAATCATTCATAATTATTCATTGTACACTTTATCCATTCATCCATTTATACTGGATAGTACAATTAGCTTACTTGTCTTAGAAAATATAAAATATTTAGAGTTTCGTCAGCTATTGTGTGAACAGTTTACTTCTCTGTGATTATGTACAACAATAATAATACTCTTTTTTTTTTTTTTTTTTTTTTTTTTTTTTTTTTTTTTTATTTACTACAATTCAGAAATTAAAAAGTCCGCCCCAACCGGGAATCGAACCACGGATCTCCCACATTCCAGGTGGACGTCTTAACCACTAGACCATCAGGACGGGTACATTTCAATCTCTGAATTGTAGTTGCATTATACATCTGAATGGATGGAACAGTACTGCAACGAATATCTGCTGCCTTTGAACTGACCACCAAACATTAATTATAATGTCATTACCTTTACGCAGGTATGAGCGAGGGTTTATTTCTCGATTTGGTTAATCGGGAAACACTCCCGTGGGTGTAATTGTTTTTATTTACTACAATTCAGAAATTAAAAAAGTCCGCCCCAACCGGGAATCGAACCACGGATCTCCCACATTCCAGGTGGACGTCTTAACCACTAGACCATCAGGACGGGTACATTTCAATCTCTGAATTGTAGTTGCATTATACATCTGAATGGATGGAACAGTACTGCAACGAATATCTGCTGCCTTTGAACTTTGACTTTGACTGTATCTGTATCAACTTAGTTGACACTAAAATCCTTGTCTAATGTTGCATGCCTTTTAACCAATTAAATGTTGGTGCAGAGCATCTATAAATACGTTTGTGTTTTATAAGTTTTATGAGGAAATTCTTGACGTTTGAGCTTGATAGCAAGTCCCGAAGATGAAGTTGTAAATGTGTGTTACATTTTCCCAGGCTCTTGCGGTTAATGTTTAAATTTAAAATATATTCACTTTCTCAATTATTTAACTAGATATTTAATTAAGCAAAGAGGTCGGTTAATCAAGGTATTCAACAATCGCTTTTGGATGTAAAACAAACAAGAATTGTGGGAAACCTGCCCAGGGTGTAATGTATGCCCCTCAGGCCTAACTATGTTTTTTAGGTATATTAGAGATAGGACTATCAAGGGATGACGATAGAACTAAATCCCGTGAACTGAGGAAAACCCAAAACCAACACAGGTTGATATCTCAACATTAACAAGATTCTGCTTGATGTTATTCTTACAGAATCACTGGTGTGTTTGTAGATCATGGTCTCGCAGACAATAGACGTGAATCAAAGTGCCACTTCTGTTGGTCATTGTGTAACCAGCAACTGTAAGCGTAAGGTACCAACAGTTCCGTACAATACACATGAGACCTGGCCACAGAATTTCCCAAAAGGCGGAGTACAGCAACGGCTACCGTGAAAATGATGTGTGATAAAGTACTTCCAACCCACACTTAACTTGTGAGAACATCCGGCCCAACCTTCCCATATGCTACATTTCTTTGTCTTAAAACCATACAATATTGTCTTTGTTTGGTGCATTGTAACATTGTAAAGCCAACTGCTGGGTATGATTATTAAATGACATATGTCGAACGGGAATGGGTTGACCGTCGTACGTGGTTTCTCCTGGTAATGCCCGTCATTAGCCGGATCGTCTTTTGTTTGTACAACAATGGCCGCGCTAGCTGGATGGCTGTGCTGTCATGGCTTCCCGAGCCGGACCGCGTGGTTTCGGAACTCGGCGCACGCAACTCGCCACCACACAAAGCCGGGTGCGTGATCCTCGTGCGATGTGTGAACAGAGCTGCTGAATGCGGTGATGCTTTCACACACACGTTGCGTTCAGCGGACAATACGACGCAGATGAGAACTACGGGTGCAAGTTAAATATATGCTTGAAACAACTAATATAAGTGCGGTTACGTACGTACAAAACACACGACATGGGAGGTTATAACCCATAGCTGTTGCAACATCAGGTGTGAAGGACTAACAAGAAGGTATCCACGGATACCACGAGAAACGCTTCTAATGAGGATCGGATAAAAGAAGTGTTAAAACTAAATTCAGGCGATATTGGTAAATTATTTTAAACCATTGTTTGGTATTCTTACAGGTACGGGTGCTACAACAATGAAGACGACGACGCCTTCACATGCATGCAATGACATTGGTTCACTTTCAACGGATGAAAAATAAAAACATCCTTATTTGAAAGTTCAAAATTGAAAAATGTTTAATCAAACAAAATTTGGTAAAAAATTAAACAAGAAATAATTCCTTTTACAAGTATGTTGTGGATTTTATATGTGATTCATATAGCTCAAAGATGTGGAGAAACGAAACAAAATTAATAATAACGAACTTATTTGTTATTCATTTCATATAAATATTAAAGAGTCCACAAAAAATGTTATAAGATTAATTTTACCCTCTTTATGAAACAAAAACAAATAAATCAAAGAGGCGGATATTTTGAAGTTAAACTCAGTGGTTTGGTGGTTCATTTCCCAAGTCAAATTTACCATTTCATGATATTTCATTTTGAGAAAACCATTGAAAATCATATTTCTCTGTACTGTACATCATTTTATCAAACACATTTTACTTTTTTACGAAATATTCTCTCAAAATAAATATATGTCTGATAGATATGATTTGCCTTGCGGTTTACAAATCGGTTTGCAAATCACGATGACGTAAAATGAAGCTCGATGCACAGCAGCTAAAGCTAACAAAGTCCCTGATAACACTACGCGATGCTATGCAATGCGATGTGGGTGTCCATAAGGTGGCCCCGGGCAACCACTGTTATTAGTCCCGAGCACCTCTAATACCAGGGTACAATACGAACAAGGAGCTGTTGATAACACACTTCCACGCAGCTCTAAGTGGCCGTGCGTGTGAGTGCGTGTGGTGTCGTAAGGGCTCGTTTACCAGGGAGACAGCGATGATCTGTCAGTGGAGACTCTTGGATGACTGCAGGGGGACACAACTCTTTGCAACTTTATGTTGATTTCATGTGGCAATGTACTTTGGATTATTTCCAAATACTCTATAAATTCACTTCACTTTCTATATCACTTCCAATTGCAATTATTTAACACTCTCTTCGGAGAAGCTGGGCTATGAATATGGTCAATGTAGAATAAGTAATTATGTATTTGTGATTAATGTCAATAATAAAAGATAGGTAAATTTTCAATTGTATAATTTTAAAAATGTTTAGTAGAAATGTATGTATAGTAGATTTTTTATTTTTGTATTTAATACACCTTTTTTTATTTATATACATAGTACAAATATAGGCAATGGATATGATACATAAAATTAGTGTTACACATGATGATATACTAGGAAAACGCTTAAGTCCCGCCGCGTTGTTGGATGAGCGTAATTGGTGCATTGAGCTGCCATGTGTTATGGGAATTTTCTGTTGTTCTGTGGAAAAATCATTATTAAATTGAATTTTTTTTAAATTAAATTAAATAAAATAAAGAATTAACTTTATTTTTCTATTTTTTTTAATAAATCGTAATTGTTAAAAAAAATTGTAAAATTGAAATTTTTATAAGAAATAATTTCTCGATTGCGCTCAAATTTAACAATAATATATTAATTCATAAAATTAAGGTTCTGCGAAAAAATCATTTCAATCGGATAAAGCATGTAGGTGTTATAAGTCAAAGAATTGTTTAAAAACAGAAAAAACCCGTAAAATTTCGATTTTTATGATAAATATTTTTTCAATTGCGCTCAAATTTCACAAGAATATCTTAATTCATAAAATAAAGATTCTGTGCAAAAATCATTAAAATCGGATAAAGCATGTAAGTGTTATAAGTCGAAGAAATTTTTTAAAAATCGAAAAAATCGTAAAATTGCGATTTTCATGAGAAATTTTTTTTCGATTGCGCTCAAAAACGTGGCAGTTCTAAGTTCAGAGATTTCGAAGGCCTCCATAAAATTTCATCGCAATCGGAGTATCTCTTTAGCCGGAATCGTGTGGACAAACAGACAAAAATACAGAAAAAAAAACATTCCGTATTTTTTTCTCCAGTGTAGTAGAATGGAATCTTCGCTTCGCTCGCTACGCTCATCCAACAAACATAATGATGAAATATGAAATTAATGGAAAACATTTCAATAATAGAATAATATAGTAAATCTGAAGTTAAGAAAAACAATGTTATAATTAGTCATCAAAGAATTCATTAATGGAGTAATAAGATTTTGATAACTAGGAAAACGCTTAAGTCCCGCCGCGTTGTTGGATGAGCGTAATTGGTGCATTGAGCTGCCATGTGTTATGCGAATTTTCTGTTGTTCTGTGGAAAAATCATTACTTAGTTGAATTTTTTTTAAATTAAATTAAATTAAATTAAATTAAATTAAAAATTAACTTAAATTTTTTAATTTATTAATCGTAATTATTAAAAAAAATCGTCAAATTGCAATTTTTATAAGAAATAATTTCTCGATTGCGCTCAAATTTTACACTAATATATAAAATCATAAAATTAAGGTTCTGCGAAAAAACCATTACAATCGGATAAAGCATGTAGGTGTTATAAGTCAAAGAATTGTTTAAAAAAAGAAAAAAACCGTAAAATTTCGATTTTTATGATAAATATTTTTTCAATTGCGCTCAAATTTCACAAGAATATCTTTATTCATAAAATAAAGGTTCTGTGCAAAAATCATTAGAATCGGATAAAGCATGTAGGTGTTATAAGTTAAAGAAATTTTTAAAAAATCGAAAAAAATCGTAAAATTGCGATTTTCATGAGAAATAATTTTCCGATTGCGCTCAAAAACGTGGCAGTTCTAAGTTCAGAGATTTCGAAGGCCTCCATAAAATTTCATCTCAATCGGAGTATCGGTTTAGCCGGAATCGTGCGGACAAACAGACAAAAATACAAAAAGAAAAAAAAAAAAAAAAACATTCCGGATTTTTTTTCTCCAGTGTAGTAGAATGGAATCTTCGCTTCGCTCGCTACGCTCATCCAATAAGAATTCTTTGAGCTTGGTTTTGAAAGATATTGACCAGTAGCTGCTCATTTGTTTAAAAAATACTGTGTTTAGATAAAAAAATATGTTGTATTTTCATGATTCTTATCACACTCTTTCAAACACCCTCAGTTATAACAATAACATTGGGTATTGAAGTAGTTATGTTGATATATGTTTCTATTATTCAATGTCCATGGTTTACATAACCATTGCAACATTACATAAGCAAATAACATTTCCATCCTTGTCTCAAAATGTGTTCTTCTCGGTAGGGCATACATGCAAGTAACGTCTCAATTTATATACCTTCAAATACATGAAAATACATTAACTAGGAAAACGCTTAAGTCCCGCCGCGTTGTTGGATGAGCGTAATTGGTGCATTGAGCTGCCATGTGTTATGCGAATTTTCTGTTGTTCTGTGGCAAAATCATTACTAAGTTGAAATTTTTTTAAATTAAATTAAATTAAATACAAAATTAACTTTTTTTTTTTTTTTAATAAATCGTAATTGTTAAAAAAATCGTAAAATTGCGATTTTTATAAGAAATAATTTCTCGATTGCGCTCAAATTTTACACTTATATATTAATTCATAAAATAAAGGTTCTGCGAAAAAATCATTACAATCGGATAAAGCATGTAGGTGTTATAAGTCAAAGAATTGTTTAAAAAAAGAAAAAAACTGTAAAATTTCGATTTTTATGATAAATATTTTTTCAATTGCGCTCAAATTTCACAAAAATATTTTAATTCATAAAATAAAGGTTCTGTGCAAAAATCATTAAAATCGGATAAAGCATGTAGGTGTTATAAGTCGAAGAAATTTTTTAAAAATTGAAAAAAAATCGTAAAATTGCGATTTTCATGAGAAAAAATTTTCCGATTGCGCTCAAAAACGTGGCAGTTCTAAGTTTAGAGATTTCGAAGGCCTCCATAAAATTTCATCGCAATCGGAGTATCGGTTTAGCCGGAATCGTGTGGACAAACAGACAAAAATACAAAAAAAAAAAAGAAAGAAAAAAAAAAAAAAAAAAAAAAAAAAAACATTCCGGATTTTTTTCTCCAGTGTAGTGAAATGGAATCTTCGCTTCGCTCGCTACGCTCGCTACGCTCATCCAAAAATCGAACTTGTAATTGTGATAGTGTGCGCGTGTGTGTGCTGATGTGTGCACGTGCTACCATGCACTTACATCTGCCTCAACACATAATATCCCCGGCCTGAGCCTATCCATCACAACATTAACAACATGCTAGTTATGAGCTAATGCCCAAGGCCTCACCAAACAATGACGGTGTCAGCTAGGTTTTTTTGCCTCATGCCCCGTGGGTGGCACGAGCTAAAACCCATCGCATTACCCGGCCTTCATAATCATCCACCCTGCAACACTCATTTCCATACAATATCCAAATTAGACCCACCCTTCGACGTCAATTAAGTAATTTAATAAATGTTAGTTTCCCGCAACTGTGGCTAATACGCCGTGAGTGAGGGGGTATTGAGTCATCAACCGTCCAGTGGTATGTTAATAAGACCCGGAGCCTGGGAGAACAACCAGCACAGGTGATCGGAAGAAGACACGTAGCATTGTTGGATTCGGTGATTTCGATCACAACGATCTAATTTTGAGTGATGGGTATTTGATGTTGGGTACGAAGGATTGGATTCGATTTAATCAAGATCGGTTTGATGTAGAATTTAGATGTTCCAGGTGTATGTTGGGATCCGTGCAGGAATAATACTGAGGTGGGGTAGCCTATCGCAGAAACTACAGGGAATGAAGGGAAAAAAGAGTTATCGTGCAAAACGATACGGGTTTAAAACGAAATACCAACATGTTTGCAAACAAACCACGTATAATGGTATCACATTTTTCAGAATAGTTTAACTGAAAGATTCAGGGAAATTGTTCCTGTCTCCAGCGGACATGTTCTGGGACTCCGTCCCAGGACACTCCTTCTAGCTTGTACAAAGCTACAGAAAATAGTGTGTAATATATACCTTGCATGTAGCACCCCTTGACTAAGATGTCATCAAATATGAGCCTCTGTCATGAAGACATATGCAAATAATAAATTAATGAAAAAAATGTTCTAGAACTCAGCTAAGTATAATTTTAGCAAACGGAAAATATTTTTGTTTGTCAATATATAGTCACAGTGAAAATAAACTCTTCTTTAATATTTCGAAGAGTATCTTTGTTTTCGCTTCGTAAGATGTATGCTAGGAAGGTTGCTGAAAGAAGGTGTTTAGAGACTGCGAATCCCTTCCCGACAGGTTAGCGATGAGTACTTCAAAATCATGAGTTGCAGAAGCCGTAATGTTTGCTTATAATCACTTTCATTTTGAATAGTTTTCACTTAGTTTGTATCGTGAACGCAAGGGAAGGGGCCTGGGAAGTTGATTGAATAATTTATTGAATCTCGCTCAGTCGAAGATTGAGACAAATGGCGGCTAGGCCAGGTGAATTCCAAAACACACATTGATAATACTATGTAATTTATTAATTAAGTATGATGCATGGTTATTACCCTATGACAAGTGAGGTAGGAAGGACGAGAATCACAAACCTGGGGGGACGATCATATGATATACATACGCTCAATCGATTCAGATATGATAAGCCTTTTATAAATGTTATGAAGAAATAAACAACATGGAATTAAATTGAGCCATTTACATGCAAACTTAAGGAGATGTAATCGTACCCGATCTAAAGCACTTATATAGGAAAATTATACGTATACGATAAAGGACATGGTCGAAATGTTTAAAAAAAATAACTAATCATAGGGTGCTACCTTAATATAGTTATAGTTTGATTCGAGTTATAGTTTCGAGTCATATCTCATTTGAGAGAGGGTTGTTGATATCATAATTAGGCGAATGTGCCCTTTCTATGTTCTCGGTTGTTCTGTTTGGCATGTTGACACAATACATGAATAAAGATGAGGCGCAGAAGACCCATGTAGCTTGGTTTCTATATTGCCGTATTAAATTTATCAAATAGCTGTTACATGAAATAAAACTCAACGTATATATTCATATTTATTAAACTGAAGTTGGGATAGTTATGATAATAAGCCAACAGCCGACAGTTGGTTAGGACTCTGCTTCACGAGGACGTGGTTTCGACCCCCGCCACTATCCTGGCATGATGTTATCCTTACAGAAACTGTTACTTCAAATGGCGGTATATTTGAGTGTGACAACTGCGCTGCTAGCTTCACGGCAGTAACAATTACAGAACAAATCTAAATTAGATATAAAATATACACTTTTTATTATTAAAGTATAAAAAGAGGAAACTGCAGCGAACGGACTTCTAATAGTTCCCTTGTATCACAATTTAATTTAACACCCTCTTTGCGCGTTTAGTTTACAATTCTCCTTGTAAAATTTCGTCAGGAGTAATCTACGTATCTCTGCTGTACAACATCTTCCCCATGCACTCTACAGCAAACAGCCTGCAGTACAATACAAGAGCGCACACTCACTTATTGTGTAAATGTCGCTTAATTCGATAGTGGAGCGAATCTTTCTGCCATAACGAATCGTTCTCTATCAACATTGCCATCTCCACGGTGGGCGATGAAACTGTATGAAAACAATGCGTCCCCTCGTGTAATGGCCCTAATCGCACCCCTGTATCGGTTCGGTTAAGATAGCATCGTGTCGCACTGTGACCAACTCAACAGCCAAGAAAACCAATCAAATTACCACAGCCATCAACCAGAACCCCACCACACAGCCACCCCTGCAATCGATACAACTTATTCGCGATGCAATAAACCGATTGACACAGATGAATCTCTACAGCTTCCCGACCCCTGAAGCTAAATATCCCATCAGGCTGTCCGCGGGGCACAGGTCTAAGTGTGTGGCACTAGGGGGTAGCGAGACGCTGGTTCGAATCCCGCACAGGGCATGGGGTCTTGTACTTGACCTTCACCCTCAGTTATCACTCATCATTGTCTCGAAGAGCAATATATTGTAATAATATAAACTTCAAACAACAAAAAACAAATAAACTAAAATTAGTAAAATACATCAGAAACAAAAGTTTTTGTGAAATTAACTCGTTTTTGTAAGAAGACCATTTACTTTTGTACTGTTGTATATTATCTCAATATTATGATTAGAAACAATTACACTTAGATTGTGTTGTTTTCAGTGTGTTGTACGCCGGTTACTAAACACTATAGTGCAATATTTGCAAACGTAACTGTACAAATATATTAAATACACTTCTTTTTACATGAATTTAGGCGTAGTTTAAAATAGGCCAATATGTTCAAAACTTAGCCATGTCCACCATTTTCTTTTAAAAGCTGTACATATATTGCAATGTTAAAGAGCAATTACTTTAATTGTAAAATTACCCTAAACGTAGGCATTATACTTTTAAATTCGCGATATAATATTCACCCTTGCGGTTTAGGTTTGGCATGAAATTGTTTTTAATATTTATCTAGTGAGGGAATCTTTTAATTGCATCTGGCTCGCATTTCAGCGCCGCCCAGGCATCAATCATAAGGCTAATTGCTGCACACGTACACGAAACTTTGGGCATAATTAGGAGCAGATTTAGCGGGTACCACGCAACAAAATGGCGGCTCTGAGGAAGGTAAAATGGCGGTTTTATGGAATTTATAATTACAAATGGACGGTTGTAAAATTACTGTGAAGTCGGAGGTTTGTTAGGTAAATCGTCAGCAGTCGGTAAATAGTTCTATACATACATTGTTGTGGTAATATTATATTTCAAATATTTACTAAACTGTAGTTCATTGTTGTGTCTGCATCTATGTAATTAGATTTATTTGTAAATCAGTTTTTAACTGAACAGGATCGACGTTAAATAAATAGATAAAATAAATACACATGGTATTGATGAATGTAATCCCTGCATTCATTGCGTACTGGGGTAGACTCTTTTATTGTGTTAATCCCCAAAAATGCATCTAATTTTATTGGTCAGAGATCATTTCTAGACACCATGGTGGCTATCGACTGATGCCAGACTGTCAAATTTGGCTCCGCCGTTTGTTTGAATATCGAATCCAGCTGTTTTTATCAATTTTCTATATTACATTCCACTCTCACTTTACAATATAATAATATATATTCCACACTAAATATTTTTCCCGCCAGCTCGACTAATGGTTGGTTGTATGATTCAACCTCATATCATCCCACACTATATATACCGCACCGTACGTCAATTATTTAATATCGAGGTCTCCACGGTCGGTCCCAGGAAATTCCAACCCCTAGAAATCTCATCTCTCTGTCACAATTTATTTCCTCACTTATTATTGTGCGGTTGTTTGTTATCTCTGTGGTGATATTGGGCGCACGTCAGGCCGCGCTCATCACCCATTCCGCGCGACTCTGACAGCTATTGCCTGCCACCCCCACCCCCACCCTCACATTCCATTATATTATTGAGATATTTTATATTAAAATAGGAAGGAAACCCAGCCCTGAAGTAGCCCGACCATCACAAAACACCCATTCCCATTCAAATGTGTGCTGATACATTAGCCCAGTGACACTTTTATCTGTGGTATAAATGTTATATGTTTTATTATCATCTTTCTATACAATATTGTAATATATCATTACATCCAGTTTTTTTGCGTGTATTCCAGCTTCAGAATTTCCCTAAGCGTGCTCAGATTCAGTTTATTGTTTTCAACTTGTTGTATTATTATTATTATCATCCATACTCAAGTATCAAGTTATCAAGAATCACTTGCACATACAGCTTAAACCAAGCTATTATCAGGAAAACTTTGATCATATATTGTATGGTGTGTGAATTTCAATTAGTAAAAATGTATTTTCTTAAAATAATTTGCATGCAAACTGGTTTTGACTCATAAACCCCACAACGCGAGATTACAAATACATGAACAATTTTAAATATATTCCTAGTTGCAAACATTAAAAGTAATTAGACGGTAAATTCAAAGAGCAGATCAAGTATTTTCTCCCGCACGGAGCTTACTTTATCTTTTGACAGGTGAAATTAAAACGTTCAAAATGTAAAGAGTATACCCACCCTATCTCGTGTTCCCAATATTTTGATTATTTTCTATAAATTTGTAAAATACATGCTATTATTGATTGCATGACGATGTCCAAGGCTCCTTATCTGTTGTCGTGTGCGCTACGAGCCAATGTTACAATGTTACAGCCAATGTTCTTTATCATCGTATATTAATATTGCAATAGATGGGGTTGCTATAATTACTTTATTATCTTATGAAGGCTAGAAGATGGAACGCTTTCATTTTCTTCGAACCATTAACTTTAAGTATTTATTGTGGACCTTAGGGTTATTCTGAATATTTATTTATAGCTGATAAGCGTAATTTAAAAAAATAGGGTTTTCTTTCTTATCGTTATTCTTCAAAAATATATTAGGTGTCAATTTTTTTGGTATTTTTCATCGGTTTCATTGACATCTAAAATATATCATAATTATAACTTATTGCATTAAAAATCAAATCAAATGAATTTACATTTAATTTATAGTGTACCATTCAGTTACAAGAACTGATAACTTATTATGATAACAATTACAATGGTAGCTATCAAAATAAACATCCATAGTTCGAATTATACGACAGAATCGCCTCCCAAATAATATTCTCCTACCCTTACAAACACTGCTCATACTCATACTTCTGACCATACGTATTATTTAATTATGCAAAGTCAAAGCAACGCGTACACGACATATAATTCAAATGCAGCAAAGTGACGACATCTGCCGACACGGTAACTACGAAGAGAGATGGGCCGACGTCAGGGCAATCCAGTCTACTATTAATCCTTCTCACATACACACACGGCCAGATGTAGTTCCGATCAGAGGACTCATTAACATGGCGAACAAGTTAATACAACGCAACCCTTCGCTCAATTCAATTAATAAACGTGGGGGCTTAGCAGGTGCGATGGTTCAGGAAGACACTGGCATGAATTATTGCAGCTTTATTATCTCCTCACCATTCAACAAGATGCACTAACGTTATTCACTTTTTTCACTTACGTCATTACTATCACACTTATTTGTTATTTACCAAATTTAAAAAGAATGACAAACCTGACAAGGGCAAATTCTTATTTGGTGAAAATATTATGTAAGTGTTAGGTAAAACAGCTGATAGGGGATGTCAAACGGTTACGTATATGAGTCTATCCAAGACATAATTCATATCTCGCCTAGAGACACTACAATCAGGATTGCCGGTGGTGGGAATCGTACCAGCGAAACCAAAAGTAACTATCGCGAGTAACGTGTTGGCTACATCTACCGGTTGGAGAGGAGAAATTTTGATTTAAAAAAATTCTGCTGTACAGACAAAATCATAATCCTATGGACACAGAATTAAAATCTATTTAGGTGTAGCAACATTGAAAAAAATGGGGTTTAAATAATGTAGAAAAACAAGTATTATATCGGAAGGTTTAGTTAGTCGAATCAAAGAATGTAACTTGAGCAAAATACATTCTTGTTTTGGCATAAAAATGTGATTGTTTAGAACAAAAATTAAATCAATCAATGCAATCATCGATACTGTTTTATAACCGATGACAAAAATCGTCACAAACTGGGATTGAGCCCCTTGCACCAACAAACAATACAATGCCACGTTATGGACTTGCATTGTCTGCGTAGTGAGATATTGTTGCCAGGTCTGATGTTGAGTACATCTCAGACTAGGGAACAACTCTCACACGTATGCACTATGCAAAGAAGGGTTTATAGGTCCCACATGTTGCATGGTGTTAAACACAATGTGTTGGGGATTAACTAATAATTAGTTGATGGTGTAATAAAATCGTGATTACTAAAGAATACCATCTGTCCGGCAGGCTAGCCTATGCGTGTTAAGACACTCCTATCCAGCGTCTTCTTTGACCACATAATAACACGAGCACTGCGCAATGTGTGAATCATTCATTATCGTCATCAACATTAGTTTTATTTATTTATTTATATATTTACTTTTAATTAATTATACTTTTTATTTATTTATTACAAAACCTAAAAACATAAACAACGTGTAATCATTATAACAATATTATAACAAATAATATCAACATTATATCACCATCATTACGCCATTGAACTGTGTTGAAAAATATCGTCATTAATTAATGTAATGAGTTATTTGGAGTGTACGCTTCAAAAAGACAAAGAAAACTATGTGAGACAATATTACGACAAGATAGTATATTCAGTCGTCTTCAACGGGTTTAATGACAGTTGACATAACACATTAGCCTCTCTTCATTATAGTACTTTTCAATGATTTAAAAAGTACATCGATATCCTTATTTACTTCTCGCGGTAAACTTCCCAAATGCGATTGTATGCCGCTCCTAGTCCTAAGGTGTCTCCGAACATTAGCATTACCGGCTGAAGAAAGCCTTAGAAAACTTTCAAGTCAGGATTGCTGATGGTGGGTAATAGAACTCGGGACATCCCAAATCAGAGTCTCAAGCATCATCGAAGTCCACATGTTATTTATTAATATCCTCGGTTATAATTGAAATTTATTTCTTGAACTGCAATTTTGACTGAATTTTGCTTTTAATTAAAAAAAATATTCTTCATCGTGAGGATGATAATACATAGATATAAACTTGACACAAAAGAAAATATATTGCTCCAAATTGAGTGGTGTATAGGCCTACTTTAATTCGTAATATTTATTAAATTGGACATCTCATTCTGATATGCCCTTTTCTAAAAAATAAATACAAAATAAACAGATTGTCGTTTGAAAATGTAAAGAAACCCACAATGTACGTATTGGAAGGTGGGAAACTCCGATGTTAGAAAATGATGGAAATGGGCTATCAGTGAGTACACTAAGGCGTTTGGCCCGACCCTGTCGAAAAACATGTGTGGCGTTCTTCTTCTCTTTCTAATAAGATCAGGTCGTATCTTGTAATCTGTCCAGTTCTCACACACTTCAATATTAATTGATAACCAACTGGAAGGCTGCGGACGACAAGCCAGACAAGATAACTGAAACCGATAGCAAGTTAAACCTGAACCCTCAAAGTGAGCCGATCATAGTGACTGGGGTATCAGGGACATATCAGGGCAGGTCCAAACGATTCCATCATCTTCGCTTGGAGTAAGACTCTGGAAAAATAAATCATAAATGTGTTTTATATAGCGTTTCTATTATCTGTTCGAGTAGGAGCATGGTTCTTGGGAACTTTCACGAATTGTGTAAAAGTAGTTTGATTATTCATTATTTGAAAATCATTAACTAATGTGTAACCAAGTCATAATGTGTTACGTGTCTGGAAGTGAACAAACTTTATATATCCCCAGTCAGCACTATCAATACATAGTAACCAAGCCATACTCTGTGACTGCAATAGTAGTCAGCACTAAGCCAATACAGAGACTGACAGAAACCAAGTCATGACTGTAATATGACTGTAATAGTCAGCACTAAGCCAATACAGAGACTGACAGAAACAAAGTCATAATCTATGACTGTAATAGTAGTCAGCACTAACCCAATACAGAGACTAACAGAAACCAAGTCATAATCTATGACTGTAATAGTAGTCAGCACTAAGCCAATACAGAGACTGACAGAAACAAAGTCATAATCTATGACTGTAATAGTAGTCAGCACTAAGCCAATACAGAAACTGACAGAAACCAAGTCATAATCTATGACTGTAATAGTAGTCAGCACTAAGCCAATACAGAGACTGACAGAAACCAAGTCATAATCTATGACGATTCTACAAACCTAAATAAACTCGGCCTATGTCCTCAGTCATACAGAAGACCAACCTAACAACCCAGCCACAATCTACGAAGATTCTACAAACCTAAATAAGCTTGGCCCATGTCCTCAGTCATACAGAAGAACAAGCTAACAACCCAGTCAAGGAAGATCCACATAATGCTCGTAATGTACCCACTGAGCAGAACGCGTACGTCCTTCACATACGAAATGAACAATTCCTACTAATTGAGCCAAATTCTTGTCGAACCAACTCCGAGCTGGCCTTCATAATGACTGAATTATTCCTCGGATACTCGCACTGACAAATAAAGCCTAGGGAGGCTGGACCCACGCGTTGCTGGCTTCACGGCCCTCCGAATGACAGAATGTTGTTTTATGAAAAAAGAGAAACAAGCTCTTTGTGGACAGGAGTAAGTAGTTTTTTTAAATTACACATGCCACGCCCACTAATACGGTGTTACAATGAAAAGGGGAGGAGTTAACGAACAACTCGTTGGCTCGGATTGGTTACTTACATTTTATACTTCAAGTTTTTTTTAAAACATACCTCGTGCTGAGTTTACGTCACCCATTATTGAACCAAAGACCTCCCAGATTGTTGGTATACTCGGCGGACGGTGATAATGTGCGTCCTAGCACCTCTCTGCATTATAAGCCTGGACATACACCTATAGTCAGACTAGTTCTGGTGGGATACAGAGAATTCTGTGATAATGTGGGTTTTTGCACCTCTCTGCATTAATCTTGGTCATACACTAATAGAGCCTGGCTAGTTCTGGTGTGTTCTGGTGTACTAACCATAATGCGAGTTCTCCTTACACCTCTAATCCTGGACACTTGTAGTCAGGCTAGTTCTGGTGCAGAGAATTATGTGATAATGTTTGTCCTTGCACCTCTCTGTATTATAAGCCTGGACATACACTAATAGAGCCTTGCTAGTTCTGGTGTGATATTCGGGGTACTCTCATAGTGTGAGTCCCTCTAATAATCCTGGACATACACCTGAAGTCAGGCCCGTTAAAGCAGTGTAGCTAATACTCCTCTTCATCCCACAAAATAGTCATTAGTCAGGAAGGTTCTGGTGTGATACAGAGAATTCTGTGGTAATGAGAGTGTCTACACACCCTCATTACCTTTCGTATTTTGACATGCGTAACGCGTGAAACTGATTCGGTGAGTCACGGGTTCGAATCCCTCCACCGCAATCCTGACTAAAATATTGTTTTGAGGTTTTCTTCAGTCGTTAATTCGAATGCTGTAATTTTTAAACAGACCTCGGTCATTCCCTACAACATTACTTAACATCCTTACTAACCTAGTTGGAGAGGGTCACACCGGGTAGTACCTATGTGTATGGTACCCTACAGCGGGCATTGTTACTAAAAGATTTGGTTTTCTATGGCCAGGGTATAGTTACAGCAGTGACTTTTCACACATGGAATACTCCTCCATCACAACAATATGCTGTACTCGGAGCACAGAGATAATAAAGGGGCTTCCACCAGATCCTCAGTCATTCTACACATTCTGATGATAAACTCGAAATTCCTGTGATTATGTGGGTGTTTACACTTCGTTTTTGATTACTTTACTGTACGCATATGTATGTATCACAGTGTTTCGTATAGTTTTACTGATTGATCACGTAAGACTTGTTATAATTCTTTTAGAATGAACATGTACGCAATAAAAACTGTATAGTTTCTGTTTAACATTATGTGTTTTTTAATTTAAAGCAAGTGCAAATTCTAGTGCTTTTGGCCACGAAGTTACATCAGTGGTTGTAAGTGTAAGATAGCGAATCTGGGTTTGATAGTATGAGATAAGAGAAAACCAAAAGTGGTAATAAGTTAAAAGGTGAACAACGAAGAAAACACAGACTGGAACCTGTTATAATAATTATTGTACTGTCTACTAGCGTAATAAGATGTTGTAATCAGCCTACGTGTTGAGTGGTGAGTGGAGAAACACACGCAGACCATGAAACTCAAGCACCTTACACAGAACGCAGCCTCGAAGACAAGAAGAATATATCGTAGTGTAAGAAGAACCTTTTGGCCGGGAAAGTGACAATTTTAAAAACACACAAGTAAAACTGATAACTTAGATCAGAAACCCATTACAAGATTGCCGATTGATTGTGAGTGTCTCGAAATTATGCAATTTTCTAGTGTGTTTCTGGACCTGGTTATCTGATTTACTTGTGTTTTTGTTTACAATAATATCTTGTAATGTTAGGTATTTCAATATTCTTGCCATCAAGCATTTTTTTTTACAAAACTTGTTGGCAAATTTATGCACAATGAAATTTTATTTGATTTAATGTAACATAGTCAGCGACTCTTGTTTCAATTTGTACAGCATTGTGTACTATAGCTGACGAAGATCGAAACTATACCAACTAATATGCAAGAGAACGCCGCGAATCTAGCCACAAAAGATGAGTTCTTAATTTATTTAATAAATAAATTCAAGTTTAGAGTATAGGCCTACCTACTTTTTTTTCAGTGGGGCGAACAATGATCAACTATAGAGACTGGCTCCGGCATACTTTTTGAACTATATGTCTACATTTTCCATCCATACTCATAAAGGTATATTTTGTCACCATTGACCAGAAGTAAATCAATGGGTCTATATTTGTGTCTACTACACCCAGTCCTTGTTTTACTTCTGGTCGAGGGTATACATGATTTCATTGACGAATTTTTGTCCAGTATGGACAAACAAAATATGTGATCACTGATCACCGATTGTGTACTTGGAGGACTCGCAAAGCAACGCACGAGAAATAAGGATTATCTATCGGAGAGTGATAACCGAACAGAACTTTACTTGCAACGCACTTGAAAAGCTTGGTGTCCGCATCCAAGCTTCTTCGTGTTATATTATAGTCTAGTCTGCTTAGCCAGGGGGCGTTATAATCTGTGCAGCTATAGAAGTGGGAGAATCAATTGTCGTATTCTACCTCCATGTAAATCATCAGTCTGCCCACTCAGTCTCAGAACTGTTTTTCAGTCGAAGACATAATAATAGCAGTTATATTTTTTTGCACTGAAATCTTTAATATGATAATCCAACAGTCGAAGAGAGTAGATATAATACACTTAATAAAATAGGGTAAAAATAACAAGTAGTTTATATAGTGTATGTACATTGTACACTACACAAGGCGTTTCAAACAACAGTACCGTATAGACGTAATATAATAAGAAGGCTAAATACTTAATGCATAGCGAATAATGCACTTCACGCATATCATTGATAAATACTTTATAAGATCAAGTATTAATTCTGATCATCGTAAGCTTCGATTTGAACTTAGTATAGTTAATGTCTGTGTCTGTATGGTTTAATTATCCCCCCCCCCCCTTCCTAGTACGCCCCCCAGTACTATGTCAAAGAGCTCCAGACCGTAAAGATATTCGTCGCTAGCAAACTGGCAAAGTTCTCAAAGTTTCGAGGACTTCTGGTCGTCAAGGCAAATGTACATAAAACCAAATGGCGCGTACATTGGGTAATATTTCCTCTGCGTGGGGACGTCCGTGCGCGGCGACGCTACTTCAACAGTATTTGCCAAATGAAACGAAATAATAATATTTGAGTTGGAGCTTCAAGGATTGCCGCCATAAAGCCTGTCACCGTACAATCCCATCAACTGGCGGTGTCGCATAAAGCACAGCGCTGTGACCAAGTTCGCCTCCATCCACTGCATTAGTATATAACACGCGGACTATATGACTTTCACTCAGGTCACATCACACGCGTATACTACGTAGATTGATTGAGATTATCAGTTTGGTAATATTTAATCGCCCCAAATACAAAAATTTGTTAAAAAAAAAAAAAAAAAACGGCAGCCAAGCTCTCCTTCAAAAGTCTTCGGCTGTGAATGCTGTGAGATATAGAAGTTAAGCCAAGCATTTCATTCTTTCTCCCTAGTTTCAGATTGAAAAGAAGTAAGGTCATTTCGCCTGTTGACGAATGCCAAGCCAACCATTTTCGTGGTAAAAAAAAGTAAAAATTTTAAACTCAAAATCATAAAAAAAAAAAATACTTGGCCATTGAATTTGGTTCATTACGAGAACTCTTAAAAAGTCAAAAAAATTACTTAGCCATTGAATTTGGTTCATTACTATAGAACTCTAAAAAGTCAATGGCCAAGTTATTTTTTTATGATTTTGAGTTTAAGATTTTCCCTTATTTTACCACGAAAATGGTTGGCTTGGCGCTCGTCAACAGGCGAAATGACGTTACTTCTTTTCAATCTGAAACTAAGGAGAAAGAATGAAATGCTTGGCTCAACTTATCTCACAGCATTCACAGCCGAAGACTTTTGAAGGAGAGCTTGGCTGCCGTTTTTTTTTTTTTTTTTACAAATTTTTGTATTTGGGGGGGATATCACATCTTTTTGTTGTTTGTTTCATATCAAGGCGTTAAATACGTGAAATGGTGGATACAGTGCCTTTAAAACGGATTGTCTAGAAACAAAAGCTACCATCTTTTGTTTTTGTTTACAATCTGTATTTGCCAATATACAAAGATTTTATTAAATTTCCTATGGTTAATGTCGTCTTGGGTTTTTGTGTAAATGACTTGTTGACCGGACTATAACACATTGACACATAAATTTTAATCAGCAATTAAAATATTCAAAATGCATTAAATACGATCTAACGTTTTCCCCAAAGTTAAGGGTGGTAGGGAACAGTGGGGGTGAAATATCGCTTGCCTCCCGGCGGATTATTATTTTTTATATTATTAATGCCAAATTTCATGCTGATAACTCATTCAGTGCCTTCATTGTGAATGCTGGAAAACAAGGTAAAATAATATAAGCTATTAGGGATGAGGGTTGAAAAAATGTGGTTTGGGAAATGAGAATATATAGGCCGATTGGGTTAAAACACATTAACACATAATTTTAATAACTAATTTGAATAAAAACTCAATTTTGGGTTAGAGTTATGAATTATTCCAATTTTAGGGATGATTTGGGGGGTGTTGTGGTGGAATATCGCTTGCCTCCCCGCGGATTACTATTTTTCATATTATTATGTACCATAATGCCAAATTTCATGCTGAAAACTCATTCGGTGTTTTCATGGTGAATGCTGAAATCAAGTAAAAATAATATAAACTGTAAGAGATGGGGGTTGAAAAAATGTGGTTTAGGAAATGAGAATAAGCGGTTTGGGTTAAAACACATTTAAACATAATTTTAATATCTAATTTGAATAAAAAATCAATTTAAGGTTAGAGCTATGAATTATTCCAATTTTAGGGGATATTTAGGGGGTGTTTGGGGGTGGAATATCGCTTGCCTCTAGGCGGATTATTTTTCATATTATTATGTACCATCATGCCAAATTTTATGATGATAACTCATTAGGTGCCTTCATGGTGAATGCTGGAAATTTCCAATTTTAGAAGATGATTTAGGGGGTGTTGGGGGTGGAATATTGCTTGCCTCTCGGCGGAAGTATATGAGTCTGAGGTACATCTAAGTGTGGTCCAAGTTTCATAGTTCTAAGATGTACCGTTTTCTTTGTCTGTAGGCTCTAATTCCTCTCTGTCAGAATCCCTAAAGTCTATCTATCCATGAAGTACAAAGTGACCATCGACCGACGCGTCGGTCACTTTGTACCTCAAAGATGGATAGACTTTAGCTAGCTAGCCAACCAGCCGGAAGGTTTTCGTCGATTTTTACGCACTTTTTTTAACACAGAACTGGTTATAGGATCGGGCTGATTTGTTTTTGTATGTCATGGACCACATATCAGGTCATATACCGAGTTTCAAAATTGAAAATCTTTCGGGTCGGCGTATGGAGATAGTTGAAAACCCCCCCAACTCGGGTTGGAGTAAACAGGGTCTCGAGTTATCATCGTCTACTAGCAGTCGCGTGCGCTTGGCTGCGGGCGAACGACCGTAACCCTAGATACTGTCCTCAAATTTCAAAATACAACTCGACCCAGGATCGAACCTGGGTATCCCCAATCAAATACAATCAATTCCACTATATACGGGGATGTTTCCCAACTAACCAAATCGAGAAGTAAATCATTCTGGTTTATTTAATCAGTTACCAATAATTGCTTGTCAGAAATAATCCCACATACTACATCAACAATCCTGACACCTCTTACATTCTACCTAATTCACAGCTTGCCCTGACTAAAACCTAAACGACCGAACACCATCTAATTCCTACACACAATATGGGTACTCGCTGTCTGAAATCTCGAGTAGACTGTGGTTGGATCTGACCAGCACGGGCTTGTCACGACGAGAGAAGACATACAACAAACAAATCTCATAATAAACATCCCAATGAAGATAATTCAAGTTTGACTCACAGGAGCAATGGTTCATTCAGGAGCTCGTCGACGTCCAGGGATGCAGCTCCACGGGTTCCTGGAACAGAAACATCATGACATCATCAGAGCTACCTTGGTTGGCTCGGCCACACCTGTCACAGACACCTGTTGCAGCTAAGTAGCAAATCTCACCAACACATGTGAAATGTGGTGAGATACATTCGACTAAATCTTGATATTATCCCCGACACACTGTACGTATCAGACAAGTATAGCTGTCGGACGATATACATAGTGGCTACTATGCGAATAAGCATATGATTTATTACTAAACAGGGGGGGGGGGGGGGGGGGGGAAATGTGGAAGACCAGACTATAATGTGTAATGTTGACATTCTTGCACTAAATAATTGTTGTTAATTATTTGTGATTACACTTTTCAATATAGGCATGATCAGCATGAAATCTGTTCACACCTGTAGATGTATGTTTAATGATGAGCAAGAGAACAGTAATCGATGTCTGTTATTAGGTGCGATTAGCTAAATTCGCAAATAAAACCGACAGTGTTCGCTCGAGAGTTAAGCCTGCGACTCATTTTGGAGGTCTTGGGTTCAAATCCCGTCGAGACCGCAATCCGAGGTTTTCCTCAGTCGTTAATGCGAATGCAATGGATTGAGTCCTCTCAAACAGCCCTCGGACATCCCTTCACAATAATTGTCCTATCCTCAACATACTTAGACACCTGAAGAGGGGCATGAGTTGCACCCTGGGAAGTCTTCCCACTAGAAATTATTATTATTCACAAAATAAATTATTGGATTTTGACTCTCAAGAAAGAAAATTTGAATTTTTGACAGCTCGTACTCAAGAAGACTATAGATACATTACTCGCAGAGTTATTCTCTAATTTGTATAAAATATCAAGGTTGATGTCAATGACTTTCAACGATTGTACCAAGACGTAAATTATTATTTGCAAAGTCGATATCGATCTTTGGTTGGTTATCGCTCAGTCGTCGATCGCGTCGGGGTCTACAATGTTGGCTTGGTCGCTTTGGTTTATAGTGTCCCCCACTGAAAATCAGTTATATGACTGAGTGGGTAGGAGTTTTCAGTACCAGAATGTTGGTAGGCTTGCTAGAAAACCTCCCGAGAATCAGTGTGTATAGACTCTAGCGAGAAACATAAAACCATCATAGAAGCGTCGCCTGTGCGAGTACAGCTAGGGTCGGGCGTCGCTTTCCGGCTGGGCGCGTCGCGACGCCGAGCATCGCGCTGCCCTAGTCATCCGTGACGTCTGCGTGTGATGTATCCACCCCCACCCCACCCCGTACAACCAGAACATGTTGAAACATACGGGGGAGGAATCCTACACCGACCAACATGGCATTACACCATTCAACCATCAGTATACGTCTCAATTTTGATTTTGGAAATAGGTTGCTGCTATGGGCAGAAATGCAGAGCAATGTGATTTTTTTACTTTCTTCGAATACAAATTTAGGCAGCATGTCAAGTTTAGAATGTTAAGACTTATTTAAGTATACAAGGAAAGTCATAAAATCTATGAAACTTTTCAATAATTTTATCCAATAATTAGTTATGAAAGTATCGTTTACATAAAACCTCTCCAGGGACAAGGTGACCATATGCTAATAGGGTGTTAGGGTAGTTAGGAAGGAATGACCAAGGGCTATTTGAGAGAATTCCATCTCGGGAGAAAACAGTTGAAACAACTTTATCAGGATTGCTGGTGACGGGAGCCGAACCAGTGACCTCTCGAACTAGAGTTACGCACGTTACAAATGACTCTGTACCAGTATCATTCTTTCTCATCACTTACCAATGAATTTAAGAACAACAAACACACTAGGTGACTAGAAACCAGTTTATTTGCCAAAAATAGAAATCTTGACGGTGATCCAGTAAATCACCAATAAGGTTAACTAGAATTTATAGAAATACATTTATTGTTTGTATATGTGAATTAATATAGTCTTATATAATAACATTGCTGCTTGCCTTCAGTTATGCAAAGGTAAGAATAAAAGTAATGATTAACTCCAAATCTCTAAATTAAATTTATTTTATTTTGTTCTTCAGTGTTCATAATGAAATACAGATCTAATACAACGTTGAGGGACGATAAGTACTTACTCATGAAGGAGTACTGTAACAACAAAACCAACAACCACATCCACATCCAACATTCTGACACGTTGCAATGTGTGATAGCAATTCCATTGCACCATTCTGTGTCGTGGTATAACCGTATGAGATACTATCACGGGAATTATCACCATGTTTTATCTCTCTTCTATGATTTTAATTGGTCAACTCTAGTTGTATCATTGTTTCAAAGCGAGTGTACCACACGCTACAACTACACCTCAAAGACGAGAAGCTACGCAACTGATTGCGATGGTTTTCAATATTATATGTTCCTCTGCGAGTGTTCACCGTTCATGCAACGCTAGGACCTCCCGCGAGCTGAGCCAGAGAACAAAAACAAAACATGTTCGGACAGCCGAAGCGCCGGGAGGGAGGACTGATTTATATTAGTTTGTAAATGAAGGTGCTTTTCGGCGCGTCTGAGGGCCAGAATATAGTGTGTACACTAGGAGATGCACTATACTTGGTATAGTACTGACTTAGATGCTAGATTATAGTGTAGATTCACTAGAGTGGTAAGTACGGTTAAATAGTGAGGGTGGGAAGTAGAGTGATGTCATCTGAGAGCATGCAGTGCACCCCTCTGCCAACTCCAGGAATATATTGGAATATCTGTGCTCCAACTCCAGGTAATGAATCCTCCCCTTACGTTCCTCCCAACTCTATCGACACTCACGCTTAGTGGATACGTCTCAACTGAGCGAATTCTCAACTGCCTTTTTGTCTCAACTGTCACAAAATGGTCGGCCATTACCGAGTCTGGTGAGATGAGAGGAAACTTCAATCAGTAGATAACCTTGTCAGTAGAGGCTTCCATCAGCTGCGAGACCTGACTGATAGTCCACATTATATCACAAGATAGTGTATTAATTGATTAATTAATTTCGTGTATAAGCCTACTTACTGCGTTCTGAATAGATTAAATATAACTATGTCTCAAGACAACCAAACCAAACCTCTAGTATAACGAAACTTCGGGCAATTGACACCTCGGGCAATTGAAACTGCTATCGGTTGGAAATTCGGGCAATTGAGACGCTCTCAAAAAGATAAGTCAGTTAAAACTTCCGAATATTAAACTCGGTTAATTGAGCTTTCGTATCTATGTGTTGTGGAATAGAGTTTAGATAGCGCGAGTTACTGGTACAGAGTGTAAAGATAGAATCGTATGATCGGACACATTTAGAGGATGAGTGAAGGATAGTATCATAAAGTGATAGAACAATGTTATAGGTCGGCCGAGGTGGGCAATATCAACTTTTTAAAGCAAATTATCCAGGATACGATAAGTAGTTTGATAAAAAGTCAGACAGAAAACAAGAAGAAAACGTGATGACTCGTTAATCCAATCCACATAATTATGTATGATGTGTTGATTATCTCCAGACATCAATGTGATGAAATTTTTGATTAAATGTTTTCTCAATGTGTGTACTGCCCAAGATACTGGTGGTTAATTCAAAACAAACATCCGAATTAATTAACACAATAAAAGGGAAACTACCTTTCAATCTGAGATGGTAAGGACTATTAACACATCAAGCCACAGATTGTCTGGGATTTCAACAAACCAAAGCATTGGAAATTTATAATATAGAAAAAGTCTCAACCATGAAAACCACCCAATCGATCAAATTTTGAGTAACACTAACACAAATTTGGACCAATGCGTATTTTCAATGGGATCTGATTTCCAATTTCAATAATTTGTATGTATTGGTTTGTTGATTTCCTATATAACCTGTAGCTAGGATTGTTTGTCCACTGGCTCAATTCATTTGTTGTTGCTAGGCAACCAATATCTCACCGCCTTGTGTTATGAAAGCACAGCTCCCCAGATCATAGCCACGCTCTATTCTTCAGTGAAAGCAACATGGAGAAAGTGGATTGATTATTTTCAAAATCAATTACAAAATAATGTTCGAGAGGCTGGGTTAATGGATTGCCACGAAACATATAATCACTTACAGATAATCACTCTTTGGTATCAGAAATCATCGGTTAGAGGGAAGTATCGTATAAGATTTCAATAAAGATTGTTCCATTTCTTGGAGAGTTCAATTTTTCTTGGGCACATTTTTTAAATATCCAATAAGGGCAAGATTATTTGTAAACATCATCAGTGATTGGAAACTAGATAACAGCAATGTATGTAAATTATTTATTAGCATACAATGTACATATTACTTCGGTCCCACCATAGACTATAATAGCTAAAGGTTCCAAATAAATTGTATAAATGTCTCAGTTCCTGTGAGTGGCTAGTAATTCATTTCATGAGTAACGAGATGAATACTTTTTCTAGGTTAGTGTTGGCAACAATTGAAAAAAGTTGTGTATTTAAATCATAATAAGATATCAGACAGTCAATGACAATAAGTTTTTAAAATCCCAAGTCCGTAATTTCGTGACCTCGAATCTCTTCTAAAAATTCACGAAATCTTCAAATTTTTGTGTACGAAAAATGTACCTTTTTAATACACTAGAAATCAGTTTTTCCCAGATGAAAATAACGAAACCCCAAAAGATTTTAATAGCATTTCAAGAACGGTAGGAAATATATTATATCCTACTGTTCTGTAAAGGGTTAAAAACGTTTAAAATTCCACCCTCACCCGTCGTTGAATATGTTGAGTGTAATTCCGTCAAGTAATGCGCTCTGTTTGCGTAGCTTCTTCCCGGTATGAGTTACAATAAGTGGGTTGGTCGGGTCTGGGCTGGGCTCCCTAATGAACCCTGATGCACTTATCGGGGAAACAAGTTAACCCCGGCCGAATCAAGTGTGTTTGTACGGGGAATAAGAGAAACGATGAATACTGCTCATCTGATACTCGGTATAGTCGCGGACACTCGCGTGGAAGATACCGCATGAGTTGACCTCGTCAAGTTGCAAGCTCAACGTACAGGATTTCACCTGAATAAATATGTATATTTTCTAAAATATCTTTTTATCAAGACACAGAACTAACAAATTTAAATATTTAAATATTTTATTAATATTAGTACTCTGTTATTATTCAGCATTGTTAAAGGTTTTGTTTTGTTATTATTTTTAACAAAGTATAATTAATTCGTCTAAATGTTTAATTTAATCTTTCTACATATAGCGTTAGGAAGTCATTCGAACCTAGCAAACTCAATGATTAAGTTATAATATTATAAATATACCAAAGCGTTGTTAAAATAAATTGTTTATGTTCATTATGTCATCGTTAAATTAAATGGTATGGTAGGCCTACAAACGAACCAAACTCGAGTCAATAAAATAAAATGGAAATAAAATATTTTTATTAAATTTACCACCTTTAGGTATTTTCCTAGTATACTATACCAGTCAAGTAAAAAACGCAGACTTCCCGTACAGACGAATAGGAATTTTCAGAAAAATTTAAATGCAAATTATATATTTTCGTACATATATTTTTTTAAATGAAGGTTTGCTTGTCCGAACCCCTGAGTAAGTGTCTGTTTTATCAAGATATGAGCGTATCCATGGAGAGTATTTACTGAATAAATCTAGTCTGCATGGCCAAGGGTCAGTTACTAATTCAATCCCGCGGTTAACTGATGGCTATTGTTACCGACTCTGCCTCAACCCCATCTTCCCCCCCCCTACCTCCACCCCCCTCGCTCGCTATTTACCATCCGACTTATCAATCAGAGGCAGGATTTGATTTGCGCATTTTTCTCAGGCTACATCTATATAGCTCGTGTTTCCCGCGTAACTCGGTAAGGGCGGCAATTTGACCCTGGCTGTTTGGGAAACACCGGACCGGCCATCAAGATAACAACCCCCACGCTCATCACGGGAGGGAAATGTAGCTGACCATAAAATCCCTTTGATTTTAATGTAAATCTCGTTAAAAGTTTGACTGTGAGTCGGATCGTGTCCGCAGTCACGTGGCAGAGAGGGGGGGGAGGGGGTGAGGGGTAGCTGCCGCTTTCAAGTCATCGTAGAGAACAGGAAGATTTCAATCATTTCGATTGATATTCAAAAGATCGCCGAATTAAGCTGTTGTGAACTATACAATCAACAATATTTTGTTCAGATGTAGAAACCGTAATATAATTTCTCCCACCTCCCCTCCCCCTCCCCTTAAAAAAACATGAAGGTAACATATCTCTCGCAAAGACCTTTAATTATTTTTATCAATAAAATATTCCTAAAATATTTTTACGAGAAGATAAGAACAATGCTGTTTCCAAACTTTGATCCTATACTGTGTGAATGGCATCGAACCTGAATGCAGTGCCTTGAAATACATTGTATAATTCCTCCAATATCGACACTTTTTTCATTGGCATCATCAATCGTTTTTGACCTCTATAAAGTACTTGCTGGAGAAATCATTGTTGTATGAATTCCTGGAGTCCTTAGAATTTAGGAGAAGAAGTAATTGCCTTTTTATTTGTATAAACACCAGAACTTTATGTAAGCATTATTCTCTGTAAATGGCTTAGGGTGAGGTATATTTATAATAATAGTTTGTGTTTGTATTCTAATTGATGTGTTGTATTATAAGTTTTTTCCTATTGTGTACCATCATACATGCCCATGGATTAATAAAAAAATAATAAAAAACTTTCCCCTATTTGTTTGATTTCAATAAGAATACCTTTCAACTCAATCAAATCGGCATTGCCCGTTTGCCCCCTCCCCCCCCCCTCCTCCCACCAAAACCCTTTCTTTCACCCACATGCAATATCCAAGAGGGAGGGGGTTGTGCATCTAAGATTCCCTAATTACAATCCGCGACCTCCTCATCAAGCAAAGATGACACACTCATCCTGTACTGCTCCAATTTCCATGAAAGATCCTGTACCGTACCCACCTTTGAGCGGTAGCCGTCCCCCCAACTTACAAGCAAACAGCCACGTGAAAGCCCAAGTGTTCTCACAGAGTACATAAGGTAAAAAACTCTCGGTTGAATCCGTTCGGTTTGAATGTCGGTCTCGCCGGTGTAAAGGAGATCTGTGTATTGTTGTAGTTGGTCGCCTGCTGGGCCCTGAGCTTTGAACCCGGCCGCCTTATTTGCCTCCGAGCCCACCTATACCCCCTCCAAGACACACACGAACCACCAACTAAAGCCCGACAAGCTTTAAAATAATACAACAGTTTACCATCCCTTTCATACGCAAAGAATACCAATATTTTCCAAAATTATTTTGAGAACTGTGAAAAAACATAGATGAGTCACAGGCCCGCTAGTCCACCCGGAAAGGGGAGACCAGAGTTCAATCCTTGGTCGAGTTGGATTTTCAATTTATGGATTGTTTAAAATAATGTAAAAAACTTGAAATATATTGTAACAAAAAATGAGTGAAAATAGTAGCTTGTGCTTTAGATGCTTAATCATAAAACACAAAAATATTAAATTTCAATTTTCGGAGGTGTACCTGTCCTTGGGCAATTGAATCGTTTTGAAGAATTTTGAAATAAGGCTACTTGTGAAATTTGAGTGTCCAAACCTCGGAAACTCTTTCAGTAAGGATTAACGTTGGCTGGAATCGAACACGAAATCTCTCGTGCGAAGGTCAGTAAACATAATTACTGACAACGTAACACAATGAAGTTTAAACAAATAAGTTTGTCCATGGCTATTAAAAGAGTTTTAATTTAACCCTTGTTAATCATGAAACATTAAAAGTGAACAAAAACTTGAATTCAATTATAGAAGAGGCGTAATTAATAGATGCTACAAAATTCTAAGTGGCTCTACATTGAAAAAAAAATATATATATTGAAACCAAAATGCTATATTTTTACAAATCTCTAAAACATTTTCTGAAATCACTGCAACAGATATAATATATCAGTTATTGTTCCAAATGTTTCATAGGATTGAATCTATTATTTGAAGTATTGAATATGTTGGTTGCACAGCCAACCTTCTAATTGGTCCGAGTGGGAACTAAATGCGCTAAGTTACTGCGCCGCCTCCGCAAGTTTATTGTTGGCAAGCCTGTATCGGACCCCTGTTGGTGTTAAAAGCTGGTTAGCCTGATCCCGTGCGTTCATTCCGCGAGCAACATCAGTCAGCCTCTTTGACGGTGCACGGGGTGACTGGCGCACGCAACGACCAGCCGAGGCATTACTCTCCCCCCTCCCCCATGTACTTCCGGTGACAAGACAGGCATGGGGGTGAGGAGTTGAGTTGACTGAGGCTGCGTCTAGCCAGCGTAGGCCTCAGCACTCCTCTAACAGCAGTTATATATAGGTTTCCTAACCTAGGCTATACGTGTATAGTCGTATAATAACCGAATCCATATTTTTCTCCCCGATGTTTTATCAAATATGAAATATTCAGTATTAAGTTATACTAAATGTCCACCATGGATCAAAGAATGACAGTCGACAACTTTGAGTATAGCGTGCAGGTGTGCATGATGGGAGTCGAACCAGGGACCTCCTGTGAGAGCGCACATGCTAATCAGAATCAGGTTGTGTGTGAACGAGTGCCCACAATGAGCTCGGTCTCGGTCTCATATTAGCCGCGTAGGAAGGAAATACAGGCGAGGTGGTTGAGTTATTATTTATGGACTGGTTCTTGCGAGAAGTGAGTGTCTTTACATTAACCATCGTTAGAATATTCAGATAATAAGTCTCCGGTGTTTGATCTTCGCCGCGCTGTCTGAGCGCTAGGTGGAGATATGCTGACACGTACAATACACTCGCACCAAATACCGACCACACTTAAATAAAACACCATTCATTACTTTAGAATATTTACTTGTTCATTACTGCCTCTTTACGATTGTTATGAGTAAAGTTCGTCACATCTCACAAGTATAACGTAAGAAAGATGTACCAGCAAGATATTTATTGCAGAACTACTACATTTGAATAATTAAAAAAAAGATTTCAAACTGTATAAAATGATTTTGAATGAAAAATGTTTTAAAATTTCAGTCTTGTATTTTCTCCACTCATCAGACGTATCCAGTATCCACCTTATTTGTGTCTTTATGCCTACACTATAGTACGTACGATAATTAATAGTGTAGTAATTTTGAAGTAAAGGAAATATAACTTGCATTGTATTTTAATTGGTGTACGTTTTTACGTATAATGCATTTCATATAATATAACATTAAAGCTGTCCTCCTAGGAATAATGAAATACCACACTGATTACAACCGGAGTTAATTGAATTCAAGTTGAAATAATATAATAACAAAATACAAAAGTGAAAGTAGAAAAGAAGGTAAGGAATTTAAAAAACTTTTTTTTATATAATTCAACATACGATATTATTTAATAATTGAGGTTTCAGAACACCCAACATTCTGGTTATCGTTGTTTAAACTTACGATACTTCGAACGTGAATGTGAGTTGATTTCTGGAAGCGTTGGATAATAAACTTCCACGGAATCAATTTATTTATTCTGTGAATAAATGAAAAAATAAAGGTACCATTGAATTGTAAACTTGTTTCATCTTTTATACTCGGAATTAACCAGCATGATTTGTTGGAATGCCACTTTTGTGTTTGATTTTGAAAAAGTGTGCATTGAAATTGTTTGTGTCATTCTCCCAGAATCATATTGTTCTACAATTTAAGTTTTTTTACATTATTTTTGCGACAAAATTGGGCGGTAGCAATTCTTGAGATTTGTTTTATTTTACGCTTCTAGAATGAGATAAACGCAAAGCAAATGTATTGCTGATTGCTAAACTGTAAACAGTTTCGCATCGTTTACTTTACTTTGAAGATTCCCTCTAGACGGACTATACTAAAACAACCGATAACTTGCCTACTTATTCCTCGCAACGAGCGTCTAATAATCACAATAGAAAAGGTGAGAAGTCTAGAGGTAGCCGAAGACCGAAAGAGATTATGCTATAACACCGCACGAGATGATGCTTAAAGACGTAGGTGTTGAAGAAGCGAGCAATAGAAACACAAGTGTACGTACTTGAAGTGACTTCCCCTATCGTAGGTAGCGTCTATAATACGCAATAGTAATAAAGAGAAGTCGTACTAATTACACAAACAGATTAATTAGTTGAAAAGCATAAGTAGCTGGTTCAAAGCATGATAATACAAGACCCGGCACCTCCACCAAAACACGAAATGCAAATATAAATCGTCGTTAATATTCCCGACAACTGAATCCATGATACAAAAGAAATTAACGTTAGTGTCGACAATATGGTGGAGCGAATATACAACACTATGTGTTGAGGATGCGAGATGACAGGATAGAAGTAGCCCGTGTGACTACCCCTATCGTAGGAAGCCTCTGTAATAAGTAATAATGCGTAATAATTACACAGCCCAGATCAATGAGTTAAAACACAAGTCTATAATAATGATGGGCTACGACCCGGCACCTCCACCAAAACATTAATTTCTTTGTAAATTAATGTTAATATTCCCGACAACTGAATCCATGCCACCGAAGAAATTGGCGTCAGTATCGATAATATAGTAGAGCTTATTTAAATCACTGTGTGAGGAAGCGAGGATGCAGGACAGAAGTGGCCCGTGTGTATAAGGTGACTTCCGCTATCAAAGATAGTTTCTTTAATATCTAAAAATAATATTTACACATCCAGTCGTAGTAATTATACACACCTGATCAATAAGGTAAAACACAAGTACCTGCGTCGAAACATCTCCAATGCTCCGACCCGGCACCTCCACCAAATACTTAGATTCAGTCATGGATACGTTGTTGACATTGCCGAAAACTGAATACATCTCACCGAAGTAAGAACGACATCCACTTACGTATAATAACAGTAGAGCGATTATACAACACTGTATGTGTGTTGAGGATGCGAGGAGATAGGAGGTGGCTGGTCTGACTACCCCTATCGTAGGTAGCTCTACAATAAGTTCTAATAGCAACGAATCATTTTATTTATACAACCGGCTCGACTGTCGTAGGTTAAAACCACACTCTGTCCCGGCCCGGCACCTCCACCAACCATGTAAACAGTACAGGTAGATACTATGAATCGTTAATATTCGCGCAAACTAACTGTTTGTGAAGATAGATCGTCTGTTCCCGGTTTGAGGTATCAAAGCCGCAGCGAGAAGGTTCTAGGTTTCCCGCTAAGGCACATTCATATATTATACATTCCTTGCATCGATCTTATTAGTTAATGTTGTTCTTGTTAAGTTAATTTTTCTATTGTGATTGGTTGTCTGCAATTTATCACAATTTTCTATATAGAAGGTCAAGTGCTCTGACTTTGTAGGAATCTTTCTTTAAATCACATTCTGAGTGGTAAAACTATGGATGTAGATTTATAATATTACCATTGTTATACAACTAGGAAACGCTCAGTTGGACGCGTTGATAAGCGAGTACGTGCTATAGCTGCTAGACCCACATTGCACATAAAATTTATGGCGTTTGCGTTTCCAATATTATTTATTATTGCCAAGGTATTTGGGTAAACCCGTGTGTAAAAACCTTTACTTTGTGGATAAAATCCACCGCCATCTAGAGGACCTTGACTCCTTGGGAAAAGTATTTAAACTCTTTGGTGACAAATAATAGACTGCTTTCTCGAAAGTATTTTGATTACTTCTAGGTGGCAGTGTATTAGATAGAAACTTCGCGCGTCTTTTCGTTGCCATGGCAACGTTACTTTTGTTATAATGTAATTTCCATCTACACTACTTATCGGATCAAAATAAAATTTACATATTCTTGACCGGACGGACATTCTAAATGATTTGGCTATCTCAGATTTTGTCGCCGGTTAGTTTTAAAAAAAAAACTTTCGATTAACTTTAATGTAACTTTTTAACTTTTTGAACGATTTTGCCACAAAACTAATGGCATTCAATCGAGAACAAAGCTTGCGGATGGTCAAAATTTCAACTCGATCCGAGCCTCCGTTCGAACGTTATCGCGAGACATACAAAAAAAAAAAAAAAAAAAAAACAAACAAAAAAACAAACAAACAAACAAACAAACAAACAAAAAAAAAAAAAAAAAACCAGTGACTAATTTTTCCGGCAGAGTCAAATGGAAACGCTCGCTTCGCTCGCTTAATGATGGCTTTTGACTAACAAGTGCAACAAGACAAACAATTAGTTCCCAATTATCTTATATATTTAATCTATAATATGTGTAGAATTATAGTCTTAAATTATCTGTATCCTCATAATCGTTACTTTATTTTACTAGTAAAATCTAGCTCGATAAGTTAAAAAATTACTCATGCGTTATCAAAACAACTTTAGAGCCGGACCCGGCACCTCCACCAAATGTGATATTCCCTTAATCAATCTCTCCACCCTACCAGAGTAATACCAGCTGCTACGCATTAGTAGCGTGAGTCTGATTGACTTTACCGACAATATTTAAGTCAAACAAAAAACATAATAAACAAAAACAAATAAAAACAATATAATATTATACATAGTATTTATTAAAACTAGAACGAACGAAACAAAACAAATATATTCTTTGCGCGATAAACATTTCTTAAGAAAAGGTACTAAGCAGAAGGTCAAGGGTTTGTTCTCGTCCATACACAGAGGTGGGCTACACATGCCACATGGGTACTCCACCGATATGAAAGAATATATTTGTTTACTGTTTTTTGGAGCCGTCCTCGCAAAAAATATCAGTTCTTGTAACTGAGAAGTTGGGTACATTACATATTATGGAAGTTTTTCATAAGTTGTAAGCGTATGACTTTTTATCCATTGGAGCAACCAACCACAATTAATTATGTTATTATTATATTATAACGTAATCGAAAAATTGACTTTGAGAGGAAAAGTAAAAAAAAGATAACGCAAGAACCTGATTCAAAACTATTACTTCTTCTGACCCGGCACCTCCACCAAAAATCAAAAAAATATTGTAAATACGCCACTAATGTTTAAAACTAGAATATACACATTCCCAGTGGATATGTTGACAGTTATTAACAGAAGAAGTACTCTTTTCTAGTAACAATGGTAACTTTGAGGTCAAAAATAAATAAATACGCGATCTTGTTCGATTAGGTAACGAATTTGTGGCAAAACTACTCCCATCGTCTAGCCCGCCGCACCTCCAACAAAAATGTAGATCTGTGGAGTAGTTCATGTGTATGTATTCCCTTGTATTATCTATTTTCATTCTTTGTAAATTAGTTTTTTATAACTAAATAGAATAGACATTAAATAAATAAGTGAAAAAGTGCCATAAAAAAGCACAACGAAAATATACACATCACCTACAACATAGGTGACAGTTTCCAACGAGTCTCAATTATTTCTATAATCTATGTACCCTTTTTCCAAAATATGGATACGTAGTAGTAATAAAAACAATGAATTTGAGCCGAAAAGTAAATAATAACACAAATTAGCTAGTTAAAACAAGTAATATATTCTAACCCGGCGCCTCCACCAAATGTCTAAATCTAATGCTAAACTTCACTAACACGCACTTTAAATAGTATCCACTTCACCTGATGTAAAAAAAATCGTGTAAGTGTGTTTTTTTGGTATTAGGATGTAAATTTCGAAAATTTTCAATGAAAATTTGAAAAGTTTTATTTCTGCAAACTTTTCCCCAAAGCTTGTGAAAAGTTTCAAATTTTGAAAAGTTGTTAATTAGTTGGTAATAATGACCCTACCTATTTTGCTACAGATCTACAGGTCTTGGATACGATTCAGAATTGCTTTAAAGCCAAAGAAATAACGATAGGCCTACTGGAAATATTGCCAATTTATAAGACACTAAATTTCGAGATTTGAAATGTATTATGAAATAAAACTATGTAGGCCTACTGATTTATTAATAATTACTAATTGGATGAGCGTAGCGAGCGAAGCGAAGATTCCATTTCACTACACTGGAGAAAAAAAACCGGAACGGTTTTCTTTTCTTTTTGTGTGTCTGTTTTAAACACGATTCCGGTTAAACTGTTACTCCAATTGCGATGAAATTTTATGGAGGCCTTCGAAATTTCTGAACTTAGGACTGCCACCTTTTTGAGCGCAATCGAAAAATTATTTCTCATAAAAATCGCAATTTAACGATTTTTTTTATTTAAAAAAAATTTCTTCGACTTATAACACCTACTACATGCTTTATTTGATTGTAATGATTTTTTCACAGAACCTTTATTTTATGAATTAATATATTCGTGTGAAATTTGAGCGTAATCAAAAAATTATTTATCATGAAAATCGCAACTTACGACTTTTTTTCGAATTTTTCAAATTCTTCTACACATAACACCTAGGCCTATAGGCTATACTTTATCCGATTGTAATGATTTTTTTACAGAACCTTAATTTTTTGAATTTATAAAGGCCTATTCGTGTGGAATTTGAGCCTAATCAAAAAATTATTTCGAATAAAAATCACAATTTTTCGCTTTTTTCGATTTTATAAAATTACGCTCATCCAACAACGCGCCTGAAAAAGCGTTTGCGAAGCTTCCTAGTTAGTAAATGGATTTGTATACTGTTAGTCTACATAACATTAGACATTGTTGGCCTATGCATTTTTTTTAAAGTAGGCATTGGCTACTTTTGTAAGCCTATAGGGCCGACTCTATTTCATAATAAAAAGTTCAAACTAAAGCAATTATCAACAGTCAACACAGAAATTTTGTAATACATCAATGAAATGTCCTGCAATTAATTCTCCTTGTCCTAACAACTATGCTATGATGGTATTTTCTCCTGATTTAGAGGTAAAGGGCCTAACAAAATTGTAACCTATGACTTATGGTAGGCCATTATGGCCTACCAATCATGCTGTCAAATTTTAAGTTGAAACGACCCTGATAAGCGACTAAAACATGAACTTTTCACAGCTTGAAAAGTTTTCAGCAAAGTTTTCAGCAAAGTTTTCACAAATTTGACTTTTCATGAAAATTTACATCACTAGTTGGTATCACTAGGTTAGTTTGGTTTAGAGCTAGGTTGGTTTCGGTTGAGAACGGTTGTACAATAGACCGGCTCAGATTCGAGACTGGTCGTAGTGGGTGGACTCAACCGTGGCCCTCATCAAGCTGAAAATTTGGGTGAAAATTGGTGGTCAAAAAGTGTTCCGGACTGTATGTGAAAACAGCTAGATTTAAATGTATCACTATAAAAAATGTATACCCTAGCAGAATTACGATGTAGTGGGGGCGGGAGTGCAAGGTAGTGTGGGACTTTCAGCTGACGCAGTTGAAAAGTGAATGATGTCGGGTGCTCTGAGGTACAGGGAGTGGTTATTAAGTGATGATGATGATGATTTATCAAGGAGGGGGGTGGAGGGGATCAGCCTCACAACAAGCTAAGACGACGATGCCCCGTTCAGCACGCACAGATCGTAATGGCGTCGGTCTTAGCGGTCGGCTAATTATTCCGCATGATTAGCTCCTGTGGTCTTAGGTCTAGGAGGCGCCGAGCTGGGCCCTGCTGTCGGCGAGATCAAAGAGGCACCGCCATTCACTTATCTCTCTTATAGTGTAGGCCTGCTGAGTGGCGGGGACGGTACACTACACACTACACCCACGCCAAGCTAGTACTGGTGGAGGCCTTCTCTGAGGTAGGGAACCTGCCACTCTTTAGGAAGGGTTGTCCCAGATAAATTATAGGACTCAATCCAATAACTAATGTCATTTGGTTCAGTTGATCTATAAGGAACTTCAAAAATAATAACACATTTTGACTGAACCAAACTCTTGGTATATACCAACAGGTATAGGATTGCCGGTCGCGAGTATCGAACTGTTTGTTTAGAAGCTATAAACTCCTCTTCGTATTGCACAGCAATACTATTTTTTCCTCTCACTTAGCCCTTCAATACTCCTAACCCATGAGTTAAAAATGTACCCCAGAACTAAAGAATCCCGTGCGTAAAACGTTAGCTCTACCGAGATCGAATTAAATATATTTCTAGAAAATGTTGGTATTTTTTAACAATAAAGTTGCACTGAAAAAGTTGTATACCAGTTGGTTAAACAATCTTTTTGATAGGTGTTACCAAATTGAAAAAATATATGTTTTTGTGTATAGGTACTCCACAAAAAGGTACAATCTATTCGTACGTAAATAATTGTATAATATGTGTATAAATAAGTAACATGCGCAAATTATTTCTTGGCTGTATACTAAGAAAATGTCAGCCCTACAAATAAAGTTTCCCTCGTTTTCATTTCTTTAAAACTTAAACTCAAAGTTATGTGTTTGGTTTGGAGCCAAGAGTTAATGTACCGGGCACTATTGTAACCTTCAAGACGCTTCCCCATTCTCCATTTGCTTTGTGTACTTGAAGTAAAAAATATTGTTTAATTAATTCAAAGTGATAGCGAATGTCTTGTGATCCTTGGTGCATACGAAGAGAATAAAAGATACACGATCATCTCTAGCCATCACAGCACCAATAAACACAATTGTGGTTTCACCCGACAGATGTGGCTCAAATGACGCGCGAGATTTCGATTCAGGAGGTTTCGAGATCGAGATCCACCACTGGCAATCCTGACTGAATATAGTTTCCTTACAATTTATTTAGTCGATATAGCGAATGCAAGGGATTGATTACTCGTTGACGTTGGTCAGACCAAACCCTTCACAATTATTGTCCTTACTCCGAAGTTCTTCGTTAGACATGAAAAGAGCGTCATGCATGCACCCATGACCCCATGACAAGTTGTGTGTCTGAGTGGGTACTCTTAATATATTTAAAATAATATTATTAATTAATAATATTTTCTTAATATTTTCATTTATTTATTTCTCAAGGAATTTTCCTTTTCACAAGTGAAGTGTCCACAACTTATTTTCTGATGTTGTAATCGTTTACCCAGAGCATCACAATATACACCTGCTTTAGTCCGCCGCTACCCAAGCTTCAATAGTGTTTCGCACCTGCTCATCCCTGCGGGTTAGCGCAGTGTTTGTACCAGCCTCGCCACAGAGTTTACATCACTAAAGACCTGTCTGTCTGTCTATCCGTCTATCCGTCTGTCTGTCCGTCCTACCTCCGCGTCATCTCCTAGTTAGTAAAGACATCCGGGGACCTACGGCAGGTTTACAATGGTCACCATTGCGGAGCTGTTCAACTTAAAGTATAATTAACTAAAATACACTTCCGATCAAACTCCGGAACATCGATGGTGATGTGACGTATCACACGTATTGCTATTGTTGCCAGGTCCACAACAGTACGCGTTTGTCTTGCGACTGTACTCGCAGCGGCATCAGCCAAGACTTGCTTGTTAGTGTGGATGCCGCCTTGGAAATATCAGTATTATATTTACTCATCATTAATAATTAATCGCGCACTGGTAATAACTCAGCACTTTCAGATGAGGTGCGAGCCATACCTTTATGAAGGCACAATCATTTAGTATATTGTTTCAAGGGAAGTTTCCTCACCATGTGGGAGGCTCCTATATACAAATAATGGTGCCTTCTGGAATCTATCTAGGTTTTCTTGGAAAGTTTTCTCTATTGTACCGCAAGCGTATAGGTCTACGGGGAAATCCTTCGCGGATGTATCCCATTTGTTGGGGTTTGATTTGCAGAAATCGTTATTTTTTACGTATTTTTATTCCTTTAAAACCTACTAGGTGATACTGTTTGATGGAATTGTAACATAAAGTTGAACATTTCTGCGAGTTTGTTTTACGACAATATCTTTAGTATCTTGAGTATCTTTAGTATCTTAAGTATATTTAGTATTTTTTCAACCCTGTCTCGCAAGTGAGAACATGTGCTTGTGACTGAATGGTCTAAATTTGACCAGTATTAGTGGATGCTATAGCACACCCTACTGCCCCTGTGTCAGTCGATTTACTAACGATCGTCGCGATTAGCCTTCACTCGCTACAAGAGCTCGGACCTGATTAAAGTAAATAAACATTTTTTGCTAGATGTGACAAGTAGCACATGCTAGACAAGAATCACGACTATACATAACTTTCTTAGTGACGCCTAAAACAAATTATAGCAATTCTAACCATCATAAAACTATAAACAAAGGCGAAACAAGAATGATACTACACATAGTTAATACTTAGACGTAATAAAACAAACACATGCTGTATTATTAATTGATGCATGCAACTTACATACGACTATTAGTTGAAGCTCATAAAATGATGTAAGAAAATACATTGTACGAAAAGAAGTAGCTCACTGAAAATAAAGGGTTTAACTCTGCTCTTTAAAATAGACGACGTAACATTCATTATATTAAATAATCACAAGAAATTACATAACATATTTTCATTGTTGGCAGCTCTACGTTAATAATATCGCGCTGTTGTATGTGGACTTCCTTGGGAACTATTTTTAGTTTTTAGCAAAAGCGTGAAGGCGAAACGACGCCAGCAATCCTGACTGAAAGTTTCACGAGCCACGTCTATCAATGAAATAGTGGTTTTGAAGGAACATTCCGTCTCTGTAACCGAGTTGTAGGAACATCCTACATGAAAGGAAGTGAATGCACACGCTTCTTATAGCAATACCCGTGCTGGCAGTATCCCTTTCAGACAAACGTGTAGGTAGGGTTTTTGAATTTTTCTTGCATTACATAATAGAGTTTTTCAATTTGACCCCATTTTTTTTAATTTAAAAAAAAAAACAATCCAATGGACAAAAAGTAAATTTTTTGGAGATGATTGAAAAAACAAATCTGCAAAAAGGCTGAAATGGAAAAAATAGGTTTGTCCCGGAAATTTAGTAAATCTTTAGTATCGCTATTGTTTGAGATACAAAAAATGCAACAAAAAATCAGAAAAAATCTAGTTTTAGGAATGCATTTTAAATTTGAATTTTTACTTAAAATGAAGCTTTTATTCAAAAAACAAAATTCCCAAAAAATTCTAAAAACCCCAATTTATAAATTTGAAAAACAATTACCATCTAAGGGAAAAAATTGAATTTTGAATTTTTGCTTCGTTACTTAATTTAGAAAATAATACCTTGCATGGGTCTGAAAGGGGAATAAGCTATGAGGTAGCGTAGGTAAATATTTTGATATACTAGACTGCTGGTGTATGAAGTATGGTGGACCCCCCACAACAACAGCCTGGCTGTCAACACACTCAGGCCGGCAAACTACCAAAAACAAATAACAAACTGCCTTTGTCCGAGGCCTGTATTAAATATGTCACGCGTCGCTAGATAACGAATATTTGACATAATACCTGGAACCCTTCAACTGTCTCCGGGAATGTTGTCCAGAACTCAACGAAGTCACGTGGAAGGATGCCGCGTTCTTTGAATCAGGAATGTTTTAGGGAATACACGGTCAAACAAATATTGATATTGCAATACAATCATAGATCAGAGATCGTAGAAACAATGCCTAGTAAGCAACGCGTACATGTTTTCTACTTGTGTAACTATAGTACTCATTACTAGAGGCCCTAACAAGTGGATTACGAATAATGAAACTGTGAATGTCTACAACCTGTAAACTTTTTACTATAAGCGTTATATCAGCGGTTTAGTCGCAGAGGCAAGGCAACAATGTCTTCATTTCCTAGGTAAATATTGACGTTTATTTTGAATTTTCTTCTCATTTCTTAACTCGCTTCATCATTACAAACAAAACAAAACATAACATTTCACACAGAGAAAGAAATATCTTGTTTATTACAAACAAAACATAACATTTCACACAGAGAAAGAAATATCTTGTTTTGAGAGGTTATAAAAAGCCTATTCCTAATCTTTGGTTGACACTTCGTTATTGTAACTAAGCTTAATCGTTTCATTCAAGGGTTAAATCAACAATTAATGTGGATAAACGCTGCAATTAAGCAAAAGTGATTAAGTCACCCTAATTAAAAACAAAGTTGGAAGTAGAATGCTTCGTTTGACGCAATGACCTGATGAGAGAATAATAGATTGATTTTAATTTTGATCAACACCACATTTAGTAAATTACTCTTTTATTGGTGATTATGAATGAACATTCGCGATATCTATCTTCTTCTCATCGGAACGCTTTGTCCGTGAGTGGCAATGTAAATGCCGGCCTCTGATGGCCATAAATTACGTGCTTTCTTAATTGAAGAAATTGTCACATTCTATAGCTGATCCAGGGCCCCGATTCATGTACATTTTTATCCCGGTATAAGCAGAGTTAGGTGGTATAAGTGCGGTATAACTCCGAATCCAATTCATGAAGACTTATCCCGCCTCGCACGGGGATAAGAAAATATGTAAACAGATGGCGGACATTTTAAATTTTGCGTCTATGTGTAAAACGAGAAAAGTTTTCATTACTCTCATAAACCAAATCAGAAACCGTCTCGGGCCTAGGCCCAGATGTAGAAAATTATTCATAATACAACAGTGTAGGCCTAAAGTTCGATTAGGCTATAGGACTAGATAAAATTAATACGAACATAACACGTTTGACAAGCCCTTGGCCTCTCCTAGGCAACCCTAGGCCTGCACGACCTTGTTTTGACACACATTTCGCACAAATAACTAGTTTTGATTACTAAAAGCCTTATGCAGATGAACAATAGTATGATAGTCCTAGGCTATTCCAAAATTTACGGCAATAATACGCCTTTTCTTTTCTTTTAATGATCTCACGCAATCTTCTGTCAATAAATAAAAATGTAAACAAAAGATGGAGCAAATTTTTAGTGTTCTTTCGCAAATCTGCTGATTTACATGGCTGTGTAATGCAGTGGAAAAAACATTTGTTGTACTTGTTGTTGGATTGAAAATTTCTGATTGGATGAGAGTTGCTCAGACTTAACCAGGCCTTATCCTGCCATGTCCTGCATTATACCGTCCTTATACCACTTATACCCGGGATAAATGTACATGAATCGGGGCCCAGGCGGTAATCTCATACTATAGCGTATACTTCACATTATCTGTTTGGTTGCTGTTTTGTCTCTTGACAAAAGAATATGCCTACAGTGTTAAATCAAACTTCCGTCCGACATCGAATTCAAGTTTTTTCGCCACAGTCCCCTAATGGCTTCTCGGATTTAACTATCAATCTAACAGACTGTAAAAACTATGCTAAAAACATACACAGGCTAAAAACACGCATACAAAGATCTTTCTCAAACAAATCAATAGTCACTATACAGAGTTTCACTCAGTAGACGCAGCGCGATGCGATGTCCACTACATTAGTATAGGCACAGTATTGTTGCATAATATACAACAACAAAATACAATGAATAAGTTTGACTCAACTCTTGTGATCGGAGGTACTGGGTTCGAGAACCACTCGGGACTAATAAGTACAATTATTTTTTAACAACAAAATAATTGACAGATATAATGCTCGATAGATGTTCAACCAACAGTACAGCGTACATTATGATGCATTATTATAAAAAAAATAATAATAATAATATTTTTTGTGGGAAGCCTGACCATAGTGCAATGCATGCCCCAACCAGGGATTTGGACTTTGGATAATTATTAACAAGGTATGTCTGAGGGCTGTTTAAGAGGACACAATCCCGGAATACTTCGGAAAAACCTTCAGTCAGGATTGTCGGTCTCGACAGGATTTGAACCCAGGACCTCCCGAATCAGAGTCGAGCCCACACTGTCGGTTTATGATGCATTATTCCATCTTTCAAAATCGCTTTCAATCCCGAGCATTATAGTTGGATAATTCTGGAAACATCACCGTTTATATTTTGATCGTAAAGGGAATAGTTTCTTTGTGAAATGGGTGTAGTGTAGTGTAGTGTAGTTTAGCGTGGTGTGGTGTAGCGTATAGTGTTTCGGACGGCATTAAAATGGAGATAATCTTTACACTAACATTTCCAGTAATTAACCTCCATGCTTTTTATAGCCCTCGCTTTACGGACGTATTTTAATGTTCTCTTTGTCTAGAAGAATGATATGCTTGTTATTGTTATGGTCGTTGTTTCAACTATTGCCCGGGCTATGTCATAATCATTGCGAATGGATGTATTTTATTGTTTTACTGGCTTTACATACGGACTAAGCTATAAATTACCCTAAACAACCTGTTAAATGTATAATGTATGTATAAACAATGATGTTATAATTTCGAGTTAATCTGTCGTATGCTGTGCATAGGATGTGTTCAATGGGAATAACATGCACGTTGTTTCCAAGTAGAAAGCTAGCTGGAGCAATTACCACCAGCCCATGCTTCACTACAGCAGCCGGGTCAAAGCCAAGTTGCTATAGTGGGAGCCACCTACTTGGGGAATACATACTGATTGATTGATTGATTAATTGACGCTAGTTAAGCCTATCTACCATACAACCTCCATTAATACAAACATAATACAATTTTCAATGGTTACAGTTAATCATATAATATATAGTAAATAAAGTACACTGAATTGAAAACGAAATGTAAATTGAGTTATGTAAATACGAAACATGATATCATATAAAGCTTTAATTCTAATTATAATTGTGTGTTTATATTATAGCAAAAGTGAAAAATAGTATATAAGTTTACATTTTGAGTATTGGAAGATCGAAAGAGAGATTGGATAATAGCCATGAGGTAGACCGTGGAAGGACAACATGATAGAATCTGCTGCTGATGGCTGTGCAATAGTTGAGTTCCGAGAACTGTAAACTAACCAATAGTACCAGGTTATTTAAAAAAACTGACATTTACAAAGTCATTGTTGTTGACCATAAGTAAACTAAAGCCACACAATTCAACCACTGTTTTTTTAACAGAATTAGGCTCCTGGTAGATAGAAATTTCTCTCTCAGATTCATGAGTGAACGTCACTGAAATGACAGAAGTTTTGCCTGGACTGGAATGAGAGACCATTATCAGATATCAGTGTTCGTGGTAACCCACGAGTCTATCGCAAGACACACGTGTCAATAGCAGGGTTGTAGCCTCACAGATATGTGTGTAGTGTAGTAATTAGTGTAATATACTAGGGACGGGACTCCGAACCGTCGCGACAACCTCTTTGCATGATTACGATGTACATCAAGTCCAAGAGAAACGGAAACGAATTAGTACCGTGTTGCGCATTTCCGTTTGCGGCGTGAACCAACCTCAAAAGGTGCGAAGGTGCTTAAATAATAATTAATAACAATTACATAATGAATATATCTATGAGATAGGATCGGACACCAGCAAAGCATTTTTTAACATTCTTCCATTCCAAATTAATCATAATTAAAAGACAATTTGCCTTCTTCTAGATAACAACTAATTACATATTATGGCCATTGTATTTTCTCTTAGTGATAGTTTCGGCATGAAATATTTGAAAAAGCAGCCATGCTTCAAAAAATAGGACTGTGTTTTGAGATATCATTGTTAGTTTGTAATGTTTCATTTATTCTCAGACACTTAATATTTATCACCGATGGTCGGATGTGATTGTGGGTGTGCTTATGAAGATACAGGAGATGTTCGGGTCTAGATAGAGTCGGTCGTTTCCGTTGCGCCCGAAATACGAGTCGAGCCCAGAGAGTGGTAGGATTACTATTGTTCTACGTCACCGTGGACGCATTGGTGTGGTACTCGACTTGTGTTTCAGACGGCTTTACCTCGACACCATCTCTCTCACTCACTTACACTCACACTCACACTCACACTCGCACTCACACTCGCACTCGCACTCACACTCACACTCACACTCACACTCACACTCACACTCACACTCACACTCACACTCACACTCACACTCACTCACACTCACACACAGTGTAGAAACTTGCAAACAACTTGTAAAGACTTAAAAGTTGTAATCTTTCTTTCAAACAGTCATTACAATGGGCAAAATTTAAGCTATACTATAAGTAGTAACAACATTTTGTCCCTGAAACATCCCGGCTTGCCACAACCCCGATATAAAGTGATAATAACGCAGAAGGGGCCAATGATTGACAATGAAAGGGGACGCAATGTGCATTGATGATAGGTGAAGAAGACATTGGGTGGGATGGAGATTCTCATCAGAGATATCGAAATATTGAAACTAAAGTCTATCTATCCATGAAGTACAAAGTGACCATCGACGGACGCGTCGGGTATGGGTATGAGGCAGCTGCTAAGGGTTGTCGCGTGTAGTCGTAAAATAGACCATCCTAGAAACTTAGGGTTTTATACCTGCTGTATTAATTTATTTTGAGTTTTTTGTTTAATTGCAAATATCTAATAACGTTGTTGAAATATTAAGCGTGCGCCTTGAATTTCATTTTTTTGGACGAAATTCTACGATAAAAACTGACTGAGTTACGGATAATGCTTCTATAACATATTTTGATAATATTATAATATAATAATATAATAATATTTATGTATTTTAGTCAGTTTTGATCGAAGACACTAGGGAAAAAAACACATTTCATAACTCAAGCTACACATTTGAACCACGTTATGAAATATTTGCAATTATAAAAAAAATATTTTGCTGAATAAATTATTTTCATCACAATAGATTTGAAATGGGTGAAGGCAGGTAGAAACAAACCCATGTTCGCTCCCAAGTTCGGTCACGCCAAAAAAAGTAGAAAGGGAAAAATGCAGACAATAGACGGGACGACCGAACCCGGTCTCGTCCGCCGATGGTCACTTTGTACCTCAAGGATGGATAGACTTTAGGTTTGTTGTACGGGTTTAACAAGAATCATGAGCTTTCAACAGAAACTGCATGGTGTTGTAAATCCATGATTTGATATCCTAAAGTACATTGTAGTTGTCCACATTCAGGTATACTATTGTCATAACTATCAACTCGTGCGTACTTCGGCGGTGGGTGGGGAGAGGAGGGGGGAATTATCTAGTCTCAATCAACGGAAACCGAGACGGTTCATTCACAGGTGTTTTTCTAGGCGACCGCACTATATTCATATCATTATTGTTCGGAACACGGATGTCAATTTTTTCCTAGTTTCCGTTGTTCGCCTAGGTAAGAATCCATGCACAGAAGGCGCTGGTTCGGAACCAACAGATTGAGAAAGCGGTGTACACAACACATCCGCCGCAATGCAACGTTCACATTCACACGACGCAAATCACCAACAGAAGCTGTACATCATCGCAATCGAGAGAGTATCTTCCGATACGTGATTCAAAGATAATCTGGAGGCTTCCAATGAAGCCATTAAACTCAGTATGAATGTGTTACTGTGTTCAGAACCCCGATCGTATCTGAATCTGACATGGGTGTATTGTTTACATGTTTTTCTCCCACAGAACAATGATACTTATATAGTAATATTCCATGATCTACTGGCTTCTTAAAAATTGCAAGTTACTAAGTTACCTAGAACTAGAAAATATTTACAGTTTCGATTAAGTCACAGTAATAGCATTTTCAATAAGTTTACGAATTTGGCTCACCTATTTTTCAGTCAGCTTCAAAAATGCCTGTTGGGAGTTTTTTTTTACTTTTAATGTCCAACTCTATGCCAGTTGGGTTGAAATTTACAAAATTGAGAACTCATAGAAAATCAGGAAACTCTCAATAGTCAGAGGGAAATTCTTTCTTGAAAAATATCACTTATTTGCTATTAAAAATAATTTAGCATCATTGGTAAAATGACTATCTCGGATTTAAAAATTAATCTTCGTTCTAAATAATTATGTTAAGTTCTTGTGACTAGGGGTTCTAGGGGGGGAGGGGGGGGGGGCTCCTAAATACATACACCGATTTTTTTGCGAATTATAAATATTACGCTCCATTAAAACAGTGTAAAGAGTTAAGAAACTCCATGGGACAAGAGCAACTGAAATACCTGGCAATACTTTGCATAAAGTCATCCGAAACCCAACAAATTAACTTTGACAAAATAATCGACACTTTTGCCAACGTAAAATGTAGAAAAAGTTTTAGAAGGTAAGTTTATATGTCACACACACATATTAATCTAATTTGGAATAGAAACCCCGAAATTTCTCTGAGGTTAGGATCCCAAATAACTTAGCCCTCTCAGTCATGGGGACCATGATCATGGACATGAAATTCCCAATTTAAATCCTGGTAAATTATAGGTTTTTTAGTTTGACCACTTTTTTTTGTGAATTTGAAAAGAAATAACAAAATTCCCATTTCAATGAGATGAATTGTACCTTTATTAGAGAAGATTGAAAATACACATCCGCAAAAATAGCTAAAAATGTGCTATTTTTTCCCCGGGAATGTAATATCATTGAAGTATTGCTGTTTTTTGAGGTAAGCAAAATCTAAAATGTACAAACAATATTTGTGCTTAAATTTAAATTTGAACTTAAGAGGGTTCACCACCCTTTTGATAGTTAGTAAATAGCGGTTTGCTCGGCAAAAAGCATCCTACGTATATACAATTTTGCAAACTTGTCAATAAAGCATACATGGACGTTCCAACAGTCATAGATTTTCAAAATTTTGACTTGATCAGCCAGAAAAAATTCACGAATATAGTCAATATTGGACTTTTTAACAAAATTGAAATTCGTGAAATCTAATTTATTTTTTATAAATTATTTTAAAACAAATTTTAGAATGTGTTACTATAGAAACCTTTATTTCCACTTTCTTGAGATATGTTCAAAATTTCTAACAACTGTGATGTCATTCAGCCGAGCAAACAGAAAATTGCCTAAAAAAGGGGTGGTGAACGCTCTTAAATTGTAGCTGTAGTTTAAAATCCAAAATTTGGCCCAAATTCCTTAAAAATCGTGCGAAAAAATATTGAAAGTATCAAAATCCTCATAAAAAAATTAGAAAACTGATTTTTTTGCTGAAAATGACTTATAATTTAATTTGCGACTGAGAGGGTTAAACACTCCACTGAACTCGTGTCCACTAGAATATAATCTCCTAAGAGTGTCGTGTAAGTGTCGCGGTGTGGTTGTCGACCCCCCGGCCGGTCAGTGTAAGAGTAACGAGAGTGCGGGTGCACATGGCGGGTGTTTGTTTGTGTCGCCCAACAAGTATTGTGCGCGGCCGCTTGACCGGAACACACGGCGCGGACCGCTCACAAAGGCGACAGTTGAAGCTAATAGCTGAGACGCACGCACGCCGCCATTGTGGACGCACAATGCGTGCACACGCATCGTCACAACATGGAGTGTGTGAGGGCCAGGGCTCGAGTCCCGGGCGCAGAGACACGCACCGTCACACCATGGAGTGTGTGAGGGCCAGGGCTCGAGTCCCGGGCGCAGAGACACGCACCGTCACAACATGGAGTGTGTGAGGGCCAGGGCTCGAGTCCCGGGCGCAGAGACACGCACCGTGGCAACATGGAGTGTGTGAGGGCCAGGGCTCGAGTCCCGGGCGCAGAGACACGCACCGTCACAACATGGAGTGTGTGAGGGCCAGGGCTCGAGTCCCGGGCGCAGAGACACGCACCGTGGCAACATGGAGTGTGTGAGGGCCAGGGCTCGAGTCCCGGGATCAGTGACGTGGTCCCTACAAACACACTGAAGCCACGCAAGACCTGGGATCGAAACCCGTGCACAGACTCATACACGCACAAGGATAAGCCATGGACTCGAGTATATACCGCTCCTTCTGCAACATAGTTTCTTTCCAACAATTTGGCACTTTTGGGACACTTTTCCTGCAGCCAATTAGCATATTATGATAAGACTGAGACTGATATTTAACTGCAATGACACGTTCACTTTTCTAAGATTGTCCATCACCATTTTCTGTTTATTTAACAGGAGAAATTTGCCAAAAATTGACGTTTTCGTACGTTTAACCGAAATCCCAAATCGTCAAAATAAAATTTATTTGGACAATCCACATTTTTATTTGTCTTCGTTTGTGGTGTGATAGTTGGAGGTGTAAACAGGAAAGAAGCCTAGCATTGCCTCGTGTGACGAGAGTAGACTAGTTACTAGGGCGATGTCCCCTGGGTTCGGCCCCTGGGAATGTAGTGCGTGGTCCTAGTTACCGAGGTCAGATCTGTCGCACGTCCAGGTCACCAGGTGATAGCATCGCGCACACGTACAGAGCAAAGACTATAGCAACGCATGACCTGGGTGACAAAGATGTGACTCAGGGGTGAAGACATGTCTCGGTAGGCGTCTTCGGTCTTCACGCGAAATTTTATTTTATTTTTATTTGGCAAACTACAAATTACTTTTCAATTCGTATAGAAGACGTGAAGAAAAATACCACATTTTGTGATGATATTCCAAACAACATCAATTGTGTACATTAATCACATAGATCGTCAACATCACCGCTCAACGTTACCATCAACTAAGAAGAGTTGACTTGTGAAAATGTTGATGAAAATTGGAAATATAATTTATTATAAAAAAGTATAGTTCGATGTTCTAATCGCGCGTCAGGTTAGAAAACACCCACGCTGTACACCCCATCGATACATAACTTATTTGAGAAAATGAATAACAAATTTAACTTAAAACTTAACAAGCTGTGACGGGCCAGTAGCTTGACAGGATGAGTATAACGACAGCTTGGTACCTTCTAAAACACACTTTCAAAATAGCACAGTCAAGATTTTGCATGGTGGAACCAAATTTAAGAAAATCGATTGATTGCTAATATTGTTTTGCTCAACGTCTCGTAATCGAGACGATGAATGGTGATGATGGATGTGAAGGACAAACCCATTCCCTATGCTGGATTCGAACCCGCGTCCCTCGATGCAATACGCTTCGTACGTGCGCCTCAATCGCATGAGCCACCGTGGACGACAAAGTTCAGGCAAGCATTTAGATGGAAAACAAATAGAAAAATAGATTACACGAAGACGTACGTGTGTATAGCAATTTCAAGTGTCATTTTATAGACTTTTGGCTATTTTTTGGCTACCTTCAAAACCTTGTGTATGAACTTTTTTTATATTTGAATTTGAAATTTGGTCACCAAGGTTGAATTAATACTAGGAAAACGCTTAAGTCCCGCCGCGTTGTTGGATGAGCGTAATTGGTGCATTGAGCTGCTATGTGTTATGCGGATTTTGTGTTGTTCTGTGAAAAAAACATTACTAAGTTGAAGATTTTTTTAAAATTAATTTAAATTAAATAAAAAATAAACTTTAATTTTTAATTTTTTAATTAATCGTAGTTTTAAAAAAGAAAAAAATCGTAAGATTGCGATTTTCATAAGAAATAATTATTCGACTGAGCTCAAATTTCACACGAATATATAAATTCATAAAATTAAGGTTCTGTGAAAAAATTATTACAATCGGTTAAAGCATGTAGGTGTTTTAAGTCAAAGAATTGTTTTAAAAAAGAAAAAACCCGTAAAATTTCGATTTTCATGAGAAATAATTTTTCGATTGCGCTCAAATTTCACACGAATATCTTAATTCATAAAATTATGGTTCTGTGAAAAACTCATTAAAATCGGATAAAGCATGTAGGTGTTATAAGTCGAAGAAATTTTTAAAAAATCGAAAAAAATCGTAAAATTGCGATTTTCATAAGAAATAATTTTTCGATTGCGCTCAAAAACGTGGCAGTTCTAAGTTCAGAGATTTCGAAGGTCTCCAGAAAATCTCATTGCAATTGGAGTATCGGTTTAGCCGGAATCGTGCTGACAAACACACAATAATACAGAAAAAAAGAAAAAAAAAAGAAAAAAAAGAAAAAAACATTCCGGATTTTTTTCTCCAATGTAGTGAAATGGAATCTTCGCTTCGCTCGCTACGCTCGCTACGCTCATCCAATGAACTGAATAAAAATGTTTTTAACAAATTATAGATACTAAGGAAAATAAAGAAAATAGGACTGGAAAACTTAGGTAAACAAATAGCGCATTATAGCATCTATTCACAAAACGCTATGTTCACGTATCTCTATTATGCGCAGTACAAATTGTGAAAAGGTTTTCTAATAACTCTAATTTTAAAGCAAGCACAACGATAACCATCTTCTCCTCGAGTAGCGCGTAGGCGCGTACTGGGCAGTCTTGACATAGTTGATGGTATCTATGTGGCCACGTGTAATGTTTTCAGACGAGGTCTTGGCGAGCAACGAGAGCAGGAATTACCCTCAATTATTGCACATTCTGAGGATATTGTGGCACCCGCACAGAGCCCGTCTGTTAAGCCAGCCGCTATCAGATCCACACGGCTAATAATACAACGCACGCCGAGATGTGTAAACTATTTTAACCTCAATTATGTCACTTTGAATCAGAAATTCAACGGTTTCTGTGTTTTAGCAATGGTTTGCGGGCGATCCGTCTTCATTAGGTGGCAGCTGACTATTAGGACGTGTTAATACTTGAGCGCGTGGGGAGAGACAAACACGGGTTATTCACGATGTGGCAACTAGAGGAGTTGAGAAACACAACACTTTACCTAGAAACTACAGCTCAGATCCCGTGTAGAAGATAGAGCGCGTGGTTCATGTGTTTTACACAGAAACATAAGAATGGTCTTGGAAGAGAGTTCGGAACTAGTTTTAAAATGATTTGTTACAAATTTGACTAAATAAAGTAGCCATGTAACAAATTTCAAATGGCCTGTAACTAGCCCTCAGGCGAGGAGTGGAGAGTGTGTGTTTGGTGACTTGGTGATGGAAACTTGCTGGCTAAGTGATGTTGGCCAGCTGATAACCAGCGGGACGAATAAAAGCTGGCCCTAAGTTTTTACCACACCTCACCAATTCAATCAGTGCAATCGACCAAAACTTTTGCATTTGCTTACCAAGATATTTAGTCTTCAACCCGGAACCTCCACCAAGATATTTCAATACCGAAGATTTTTGTATCCTTTACCGACAGTATAGGCTATATTAATTAAGAGTTAAGACTTAGTTTCGGTCCCTATTTGGGTACTCTAGTACCGGTGTTGTAATTTAGTAAAGCCTTTAAACGTTTTCATGACAACGAGGCGAATGTTCATATCAACCATCAATCGGTTTTTGACAAACTCAAAATTTGCAGCAGTTTAGCTTGGACACGCTGTTATACCCAAGGCGTTTAGTAAGTCAACTACTGAACAGAGTATACCAGCCTCGACAAGATAGAAACAAAACGGTGTAAACACGTAAATTAGATTGGTTCCAATTAATAATAGGAAAGTGTCTTAGCGAACAGGAGCGCGTTGTAGAGTGTGTCATTAGTAACACATCTCAGGCGAGTTGGCGTGTGCGAGCTAGGCCACACGTAGTGAGGGACTTATATGCTATGTCGCTTGAGCCCTACGACCTGGGTATGCCCCTCGTTATTTCCAGAGACGTGGGGATCTATTAGCTGTCGTGACAATACTCGATAGAACAAGTGAGAACTGCTACCTCAAATTTTCATCACACCAAATTAAATAGCAAATACTTATGCCGTTGAGTGACTAATACTTAGTCACTCAACGCTTATACATATTTTGCTGTATGTGTTGTGTATTACATTAAATGTACACTGGCAGACGGCTTTAAAAGTGTTAAATGTCTAATTATTGTCAATACACAGGTTTTACGCTAGCCTCAACAGTCAACGGCGTAGTAGATATTAGAAGTTAGTAGATAGGTGCACATTTACAATTGTTCATGGTTTAGAGAAGTGATCATATTTCAAATTTACAAATCTACAAAAGCAATAAATAATAATATCAAGTTTGACGTATTTTCACAAGCCAAACTATTTTCAAATTTGAGAATGCACTAACTACTGCTAATATTTTTGAACATCAATAACAACTTTTAACACTTTCCCAGACTATCCACCGTCCATAAGAGTTCTGGGTGCCTTAATAGTTAATAGTATAGCAATCTAACATAATTGGCATAGGTAATTAAACTAATATGTTAATAGATTGTGATTGTGGTCGACATGGGAGTGGTGGAGCCGACTTCAAAGCCTGAGACGCCGCGGCTTGAAATCAATGAGGCCGTATCAAGCGCATGTGTTGTTCCCCGGAACCCGCCAGTCATTAGTCCCGACTCTCCCTGGCGACAACACGGGAATAACGTTGTTTTAACACGGTTCCGAGTGAACAACGTGTCGCGTAAATAATTAAGAGTGATCGTCAGTCTGTCCGCGTTTAGTTCCTACGTTCACAGCTAGATGGCGGTGCCTCGTCACGGTGCGAGCTTCCTGTCCTCGCCGCTAGGGCGGTGGGCGCCGACCCAAACACACCACGACTAATCGTCTACAAACTAACGGGAGCCAAAAGTGTTGGATTAGCTTCATGCCACCTTAATTTCACCGGGCTATGTCTAAACCTAGCACGTCTTGTTTGAGACGCGCAGATTAGTTTGGACAGAACGCCGAGACTAAATCATCTTAAACTTGTGCCTAGGCTCAAGATGACGTCGCAAAGGTAGCGGCCGGGCTCTCAGAGATCAGAGGTGTCACAGATCTGTATCGATCATGCTTTACACTGTCAGCAACTTTCATTCTTTCTTTCAACTTTTCATTTTGTATGGTATTTTTATTTTATTTTTTTAATTGATTTAGAGATACCAATACCTTGGAACTCAGTTTATACGCGCGTTGAAGGGGAGAAATGATTTATCTAGGCCTACCCATGTTCTTCTACTTGACAGATTTGGTCAAAAGTGAGAATACGCGTAATAGTAATATTTCCATGGCAAATACTACTTTGATTGCACTCAAAAACGTTGTGGAGACTTCGAAAGTTTCCTAAAATTCTATGAACTTCAAAGATGTTTTTATTCGGCAAAGGAGGGGTGATTTTTACTTTATATATGAAAAGAAAATCCAAACAACTAAGACCTGGTTTGTATAAGATGGGTGACGATAGAGATAGCTCAGCGCATACGGTAGTTCTGGGTGTATACCTTACCCAGTCAGGATTTACTACATTGCTATCAGACGAGCTCCATGATCAGACGTCAACAATATCGGACTTACAGGGGATATTACCCCCGAACATTATAGTTCCACATCCACATCTCTAGCATATTACACTAAATGACCGTTTAAAAAAATTATAACTTGAAACTGCGATTTCATACGAATTTTTAAATTTATTTTATCAAAATTTGCGAAAATTGTCTTTTGGGAAATTTCTAAAATCGGTTTTAACCTCCTTAATTTGTGTTTTACGCAGATACTAGAGCATTGTACCAATCTTAAACGGCCCATTTCAACATCGTGTCTTGAAACTGTTCACAAATATACACAAACGCTAAAAAAAATATTCATTCCAAAATTACACCCCATCTTGGTAATCAGCATAATATTATGACCGAACCGCTTGCCCAAATTGCAAAACAAAATATGTTAAATTACATAAAAGGCTGTTGAGTACGTCAATAATGCCCAATCGTTTTTTTGGATCAAAATCCTCCAAGATCATTTTGCTGCTTACGGGAGATTTTTGCCGATGTGACTTAGCTCGAAAATTACTGTTTATCAATTTTTTCAGGGTCATGGTGAATTTTTCTTTTACTTTCTATATTTTTTTTTCAATTAGCCTGAATGAAACATATTTTTTAGTTTAGCGCCTACAGAACCACCACAACGAGTGCCCGCACATAGTCCCACCACGAAACATACCCCAACCGATGACGCCACGTTGGCGCTACCCCTTTGAGGCACAAAACAAAACACGCCGACCGAAGTAATTGTTGAAAGGCGGTGATATTTGTGAGGCTGGTTTTGTTTAGCGACGGAGCTGCACACATGGCCTTCATTAGGCTACTCTGGCTCGAGTAGCGCGCATTGCAAGTGATTAGCTGTCTCGTCGCTCGGCCGCGGCTCATTACCAGGCCCGTGTTAAACTAATACAGACCAGCTCCCTGCATGGCTAGGCTAGGTGGCTCGTATTAACACTTGCGCCATATCCCTCAGCATTTCCAAGGTTCAGTTGCTACTTGCTCGTTTGTTACTTCTCTAGACGCGAAATCCAAAAACTATCCATAAATTATCAGGGAATTACCGGTTGTGCTACATTAATTACTCGTTTTTGACGACAATATGAAAACATTTTTAAAAAATTAATAAATAAAGCTTTGAACACTTTCATTTAATATCTGACCCTTATGTAACCGTCCTTCAATGAAGAAACTTAGCCATGCGGACTTCGACACCGAGCTGGGTAATTTTCCTTCGAGAATTGCATTCAGAAAGCTAGAACTATACTAAAATAATGGTAAATGTATGATTACTGGTATTCTCGCAGTAACATACTACTACATTTATTATTTTTTAAATAGAACTAAATTTATGAGATTTAAAAATCATTGGGCTATTCAACACACATTTTTGTGTGCGCACCCTGGCATACAACATTCTTAAAGAGACGAGAAATGATATGTTTGAATTTTCAACTATTTGTTAGTATTGTTGACTACCGGGAAGAAAATATTCAAATATGCTCAAATCTTTCAGATAATATTTTCGACTCACATCTCTAGCAATGTTTGACAACCAAATAATACATTGCGACGCATCGTACGTTGCTATATACATGATATATTTAACTTTCCCTGCGTGCATCTAGTTGTAGTATAAGGCTTGCACCGGGAGTGCACCGTATCACGCACATGGAGACACGCGCACTTAACTGATTGACTGATGGAGACGCTCCATTTGGTGATTGCGGACCCGAATATCTCGTGAGTGGGGGTGACTGGAGACAATGCGCCCGGTGCAGCAGGGAGGGAAATCCGAAATACTGGCCTTGCCCGGCACAAAGATGACGGGGGAGCGCGGCCATTAGAAGTAATGGTTTCTAGCATTATAGTACGACGACAATACACGTTTTATTGTAGAAATCCGGGTGTTTTACTGAGAAACTCAACACCAAATATCACTGATTGTTGACGTTTTGTTTTTGACATTATGGTATTAATCTGAAATAAGAGAAGATCCATTGATAGTGTAAGTGTACGAGTATCAAATTTAGTATAAGTTTCTGGTTGGATTCCTTTTATTTTGTATGGTATTTTATATTTTATTTCAAAATCCTTTACATTCAATAAAAACTGATTTAGAAAGAAGGAAATGAAGAGCATTAATATAATACAAATCAACCCATTTACAAACAATATTTGAAAAAGAACAAAATAACCAGATCCAATGTGTATTAAAACGTGAATGGAACCGAAAAAATTAAAAATTGAAAACACGTCACAGGAGGAAAACGCTTATGCTAAAAAAAATTAAACGAGGAAAGAGGGAAATAGAGAAATAGAAGAAAAAGGAACAGCTTAAAAATAGAAAACTGCAATTGCAACAATTTGTTTGATAAAGGTGGACAATCTCGTGATTCATCCAAGTAGGAAGCTGCTCCATACTTGAATGCAAGTGGTGTTAATTAACACGTGCTGCCGAAGATGTGCGGAAACTGCCGAGCTCGCAGAACTTCTGGGCGGCCGAGCTCCGAGAAGCTGGGACAGAAGCCGCGAGTTTCGAATGCTTCAAACCAACGACTAGTTCGAGATTCAAGGAATTGAAAGTGTTTTTGCATCGATGGATTCCTCTGAATGCGTTCCTGTTATCCTACAGTCCGCGGAACCTGGCTGAGGGACACGACGTGGGTAACATCGGGAAGGCGTTAGCTGTATGAGACAGCTCACAGGTTGTAGCCGACATTAGAACTATAGTAGGACGCGGGTTCGATGCGGGGCTTAAGATTTCCCCCATGTTTTCCTCACTCGTTTGGCGAATTCCGCAACACACTATATTACCTATATACCTCCCTCATTTAGATTGAATTCTTGCTCATTTCCTTCACAACTACCCTAATATCCGTGACCCTACATAAGTCAGAGAGCCACATCGGGTAACGTTCAACATCCATACTTAAACGTTTTTTAAATACTTTTTTCCTAAACTGAGACAATACTGCTCAATCGACTATAATTCTGAAGTTCAAGTACTGAACGTCAGTCCGCACCTGCTTGTCCCACCACATATTTAGCATTCAACAAACCTAAATCCCATATTATTAATTGAAATTTATATGACAAGTATGCAATATATAACAGACAATGGCGCAACATTGACTATTCCTTCCATGTTCGCTGTAACCAAATGTTTCTCGGTTTCAAACGTGGTCGCGAAGCCGACACAATTTCAAGTATTTCCGCACTACACAAGACTCATTGCAAGTAGTTGAACAGATGTCACTCATCGCAGACAGACGGACAGACAGACAGACAGACAGACAGACAGACAGACAGACAGACAGACAGACAGACGAGACAGACGAGACCAGACAGACAGACAGACAGACAGACAGACAGACAGACAGACAGACAGACGACGACAGACGGACAGACGGACAGACAGACAGACAGACAGACAGACAGACAGCTAGTTCAAGCGAAATGTCGCAAGTGGCAGTGGGTTTCAAGAACGGAGGCGTTGCCACACGCGCCAAGCTTCTCGGTAGTATGTCTCGCGTGTAATGAGATTATTGCAATTACCCGTCATACTCGTCCTCGTATCAGGCTGAGCGAGCCAAGCCCAGCACACGACAAGTCAAACATCCACTCATTCCTAGTGCAACGGTTGGCGGAATATTCTGCTACATTCTTGAAGGTAATCATGGACAGTCCCGTCAGTCCGAGTCGTGTGATGTGCACTACCACGACAGGTTGCACCCCAATTGTTTAGAGTTGCGGCGAAAATTATGGTTGTATAGTGAAGTTCGTGATTTCTTAGTTACTATAACCAGAATTAATTAGTAACGTACTAAATATATTTTATTAAATCAAACCACCAATTAGAATACATTGATTTCGCGGTTTTTTAAACGAGAGAATCAACGTCAAAAATCATGCATCTGACATACATTGAATAAGAAACCATACATGGACAGGACAGTCCTATCATTCGTAGATTATTAATATTTCCTGTTAAGAAGCCAGAAACAACTTAGAAAAATTGTGATTTTTTAACTTTTAACAAACCCCAAAATCGTGATTAAAAAATCAAGAAATATTGTTTAGACTTTAGAAAGTGCCATCATAGAGCCCTTCATCTGCGCTTGCGTTGTCAACTGTGCAAAGTTTAAAAAAACTGTGGTGTTTTATTCAGCTGAGCGAACAGAAATTTCTCCTTGTCTATACATCCTTAGTTTAGAAATGTGTATTTGAATATAATTATAAGATCAACCTGCAGATATGAGAATTTGCCTTCAATCTAAACAATTCTGCTTCGCGAACTATATTGAATGAAATAAAGACGGTACTATTTTCTACACTCATCTTTGACAAAAAAAAGAAAGGTAAATAGTAAACTATAAGTGGGCATCTGTTGTTGAGGATAAGGTCGGCTCCCCCAGCATCTGCACAGGCTCGGTAACTGGAGCTCATAGCGGCCTCATCAAACACGGGATTTGCGTATTCATCTTCCGTTTGTCTCGGTCTAGAATAGCAATGTCTTCCTTGTGATGTCACGATGACAGGCTGAGGTGAGGTAGGACCGTATAGGTCGTGTGCGTACGTGTGCGTGTCTGTGCGTGTGTGCTTGCATGAGAAGTCCTCTCGCATTTTGTGCGAGTGTGCTTGCATGAGCAGGGGCTCAACACAACTTCACTAGATAGTTTACTATGGTTCGTGGATATATATTAAACACGAAGTGACAATATCGTTCATGTATCAAACTAAGTAATGAAAGTTACTATATAATTATAAAAACTCGGAGAAATAGGAGTTTTAAATATAATTTTAGCCCTTATTGTTATTATATTACTTTGTCTATTTCTGGTATAGACTACCTATTTGAAATTCGTTAATGGGATTTTCCTATGAAATGCAAATGAAATTTTGCAACGAAATAAACTTTTCACCACTTTTCAAAATCTACACAATTAAATCTGCCAGTTTTTCATACTTTTAATCTGGGGGAAAATCTGCTTTGTTTTGTACGGAATTGGTAGTATTTTTCCTTATTAAATTCTAATGATAAGAAGGACTTTTGTAATAGGTTCAAAAATCAAATTGTGAATAAAAACAAAATAAATGTACTGGATGTCACGGATATATTGTTTGCGTGTTGTAAATTTAATTTGAATATGTAACAATAATGGTTAATAATTAATGAAAAAAATCTCAATTTTGAAAATTAAATTAAATATTTTATTTTTTATTAACTTAATGTCAATTTGGAAACCAAATAAGCATTTTATTGCCATAAAAGACCAAGAAAAAATAAATAAAACATATTTATATATATATTTTTTAATTACGAATTTCAAATTGTTAAGGTAGAGATCAGAATTTGGGGTCCCAGTCTTTAACCTTATAAAGGGTTAAATTAAATACAAGACTGATTATTTCACCACGTCGATTTGACTTATTTACTATCGATGTTTCTGGACCGCCCTGGGTTAATAATATTTATTCATATCAGTATACAATATACATCATACATTGCCCAAGCCTCCACTTACACTAATTTCGTTTATTTTGACTAAAATGTCTCCCATGTTTGGTGCTCAGAAGTTTTTTCGCTAAAACCCAAAAATTTCAAAAAAAAAAATTTTGTTTCACTTTGTTCTCCCCAAAAATTTTTATAATGGTGGGCGCCGCCAAAATCTTTATGTTTTTAAACCACATTCAAGCCTCCCCTTCCACCGCCACGAGGGGGGATAGTTTAAAATCAACTTTTTTCAAAATTTGGTTTGTACCAAAAAATACTCAAAATGGCCTCGCATGGCGCCATTTTTCTTTCGAAATTTTTTTATTTATTACACGCACTCAAGACAGTTTTTCGAAAATATGACGCTAAAAAGCTTCGTCTCTCGTCGGCATCGTTTGAAGCTCACGTGAGCTTCATGTTCCCCCAGTCTAAAACCCTTCCCTCCCTCGTTTTTCGTTTGGGCCCGCCCCTCGCATTGATTTCCCATTGATTGATAAGTTACTAGTTTACGTTTTCATGTGGACGGGCGCCCCCCGGGCCTCGTATCACACGGAGGAAGACCCAGATATTGTCCCGGGCCCGGGCTCGCCCTTTATTTTCCCATTTATTGATAAAGGGGTTTCTAGTCTGCCCACTGGTTTTCATGTTTGGGAAAGCCCGGTCCTCGTTTTCACACGGAGCCCCCGAGATATTTTCCCGCCCGTTTTCGCATTTATTCCGACTGATTGATAAGTTACTAGTCTGCTACTGTTTTACCCCTTGGGGGCGGGCGCCCGGTTCGTATCACACGGAGGAAGAAACCCGGGGAAATTTTCCCCCCCGTTTTGCATTGATTCCCAACTTTATTTATAAGTTACTAGGCTGCTACTGTTTACATGTGGCGACGCCCGGTCCTCGTATCACACGGAGGAAGCACCGAGATATTGTCCCGCCCGTCTCGCATGATTTCCGGGTGAATTTATTTGTTCTAGTCTGACTTTTTTACATGGGCGACGCCCCGGGCCCCCCATTTACAGGAGGAAAACACCGAGATTTTTGTCCCGCCCGTCCGCATTGATTCCGAATGATTGATAAGTTACTAGGTCTGTATGTTTACATGTGGCGACGGGCCCGGGGCCTCGTAAAAAACACGGAGGAAGCACCCAGATATTGTCCCCCCGTCTCGCCTTTTATTTCCCACGATTTTTAATTAAAAGCCCGCTACGGTTTACATGTGGCGGGCGCCCCGGTTTCCCCGTATCACACGGAGGAAGCACCGAGATATTGTCCCGCCCGTCTCGCATTGATTCCGACTGATTGATAAGTTACTAGTCTGCTACTGTTTACATGTGGCGACGCCCGGGGGGGCCTCGATCCCCAAGGAGGAAGCACCCCCAGAATTTTCCCCCCCCTTTTGCATTGATTCCCAATGATTGATAATTTCTTTTTTGGGCTGCTACTGGGGTTTTCATGTGGGGGACGCCCCGGTCCTCGTATCAAAAAGGGGGAAGCACCGGATATTGTCCCGCCCCTCTCGCATTTGATTCCGACCCGAAAGATAAGTTATAGTCGCTACTGTTTTCATTTTTGGGCCCCCACCCGGTCCGTAAACACACGGAGGAAAACACCGAGATATTGTCCCGCCCGTCTCGCATTGATCCGGAAATGATTGATAAGTTTAAATCTGTTTCTGTTTCAGTGGGGACGCCCGGTCCTCGTATCAACGGAGGGAAACACCCCAAAATATTGTCCCCCGTCTCGCATTGATTTCCCACCCGAAATTTATAAGTTTTCTAGCTGCTACTGGTTTTCAATTTTGGGGGACGCCCGGGCCCCGTATCACACGGAGGAAAACACCGAGATATTGGGCCCCCCCCCTGCCCCTTGAAATTTCCCACTGATTGATAAAATTTCTAGTCGCTACTTTTTCATGTGGCCCCCCACGCCCGGTCCTCGTATCACACGGAGGAAGCACCGAGATATTGTCCCGCCCGCTCGCATTGATTCCGAGTGATTGATAAGTTACTAGGGTGGCCCATGTTTACATGTGGCGGGCGCCCGGTCCCCGATCACCGGAGGACAGCACCCCAGATATTGTCCCGCCCTTCGCCCTTGATTCCGGGTGATTTATAAGGTTTTAGTTTTGGGTTTTGTTTTTAAAAGTGGGGACGCCCCGGGGGTCGGGATAAAAAGGAGGAAGAACCCCAGATATTGTCCCGCCCCCTCTCCCCATTTATTCCCACTGATTGGGAAAAATTACTAGTTGCTACTGTTACATGTGGCGAAAAGCCCGGTCCTGTATCACACGGAGGGAAACCCCCGGATATTTTCCCCCCCGTCTCGCCCCTTGATTCCGGGTGATTTATAAGTCTAGTCTGCTAATTTTAATGTGGCGACGCCCGGTCCCGTATAAAACGGAGGAAGCACCGAGAAAATTGTCCCGCCCCTCTCGCATTTATTCCCAATGATTGATAAGTTCTAAATCTGCAATGTTTTAAAATGTGGCCCACGCCCGGGTTTCCTTGATCACCCCGGAGGGAAACCCCCGAGATATTGTTTCCCCCCCGTCTCGCCCTTGATTTTCCCGGCTGATTGATAATTTTCTAGTTTGCTACTGTTTACATGTGGGACGGCCCGGGGCCTCTATCCACGGAGGGAAACACCCAGAATTGTCCCGCCCCCTTTTCCCCCATTTTATTCCGACTGATTTTAAGTTTCTAGTCTGGCTTAAATTTTTTTTAATTGGGGGAAGGGCCCCGGGCCCCGTATACAAAGGAGGAAGCACCCCAGATATTTTCCCCCCCCGTTTTCGCTTTTATTTCCCACTGATTGAAAGTTACAGTCTGCACGGTTTACATGTGGCGACGCCCGGTCCTCGTATCACCCCGGAGGAAGCACCGAGATATTGTCCCGCCCCTTTCGCCCTTTTATTTCCGGGCTGATTTATAAAATTTCAGTTGCTAGTTAAAGTGGCGGGGCGCCCGGGTTCCCCGTACACACGGAGGAAGCACCGAGATTTTTGTCCCGCCCCCTCGGGATTGATTCCGACTGATTGATAAGTTACTAGTCTGCTACTGTTTACATGTGGGACCCCGGTCCTGTATCACAGGAGGAAGGGACCGAGGGTATTTTCCCCCCCCGTTTTCGGGATTTATTTTCCCACTGATTTATTTAAATTTCTAATTGCTTTCTGTTTACATGTGGGACGCCGGTCCCGATCACACGGAGGAAGCACCGAGATATTGTCCCCCCCCCGTCTCGCATTGATTTTCCCACTGATTTAAAGTTACTAGTCTGTACTGTTTACATGTGGGACGCCCCGGGCCTGTTTTCACACGGAGGAAGGGACCGAGATATTTTTTCCCGCCCGGGTTTGCATTGATTCGACTGATTGAAAAAAGTTTAGTCTGCTACTGGGTTTTTTTCCCCTTTTGGGGGGACGCCCGGTCCCCGTATCACACGGAGGGAAACACCCCAGTATTTCCCCCCCGTTCGCATTTATTTCCCACTGTTGATAAATTTAGTTTTGTAATGTTTACATGTGGGGACGCCCGGTCCTCGTATCACCCCGGGGGAAAACCCCCGAGGGTATTGTCCCGCCCCCCCTCGCATTGATTCCGACTGATTGATAATTTTGTCTGCTAATGTTTAATGTGGCGACGCCCGGGCCTCGTATTTACAAGGAGGAAGCAACCCAGATATTTTCCCCCCCGTCTCGCATTGTTCCGGGGTGATTGATAAGTTACTAGTCTGCTACTGTTTACATGTGGCGACGCCCGGTCCTTTGTATCACACGGAAAGGAAAGAAACCCAGATATTGTCCGGGCCCCTTTTCCCCATTTTATTCCCAGATTGAAAGTTTTCCCAGTTGCTTTCGTTTTTCATGTGGCGAGCCCGGTCCCCGTATCACACGGAGGAAGCACCGAGATATTGTCCCGCCCGTCTCGCATTGATTCCGACTCGATTTATAAGTTATGTCTGCTACTGTTTACATTTTGGGGACCCCGGTCCTTGTATCACACGGGAAGCACCGAAAATATTGTCCCGCCCCCGGTTTTCGCATTTATTTCCCACTGATTGTTTAAGGGGCTAGTCCGCCCACTGTTTTCAAATTTGGGAACCCCCCGGGGCCTCGTTTTCACACGGAGGAAGCACCCAGATATTGTCCCGCCCGTTTTGCAGGGGGTTTCCCATGATTTATAAGTTACTAGGCTGCTTTCTGTTTACATGTGGCGAGCCGGTCCTCGTACACACGGAGGAAGCCCCCGAGATATTTTCCCGCCCGTCCCCGCATTGATTCCGACTGATTTAAAGGTTTCTTTGTCTGTACGTTTACATGTGGCGAAGCCCGGTCCTCGTACCCCAAAGGAGGAAAACACCGAGATATTGTTCCCGGGCCCCTCTCGGAAATTTATTCCGACTGTGAAAAAGTTTTAGTTGCTACTTTTTTAATTTGGGACCCCCCGGTCCTCGTATCACACGGAGGAAGCACCGAGATATTTTTCCCGCCCTTTTGCATGATTTGACTGATTGATAAAATTATAGTTTTGCTACTGTTTACATGTGGCGGGCGCCCGGTCCCCCGTAGGCCCGGAAAGGACCCAAAAAAATTTTCCCCGGTTTTGGCATAAATGTTTTAAAGTTATAGGCCTACTTTTTCTGTGGGACCCCGGCCTCATTTGGAGGAAAAACCCAGGTTTCCCCCTCTCCCTTGAGATAGGAAAAATTTTGTTCTATTTTCAGGGGAGCCCCCCTCTTGGGGGAAACACCGAGAAGAATTTGGACATTATGTTTGAAAACCCGAATTTTTAAGTTTGGGCCCCGGTTTATAAAAACAAGAATTTTTTTTGATTTATTTTATTTTTTATATTTTTATTTAACTTCAATCCTATTCACTTAAAAACTGATTAACAAAGGAGGAGAACTAAATAAATCTAATTACATAATTACAAACACAACAATGAATTAACTACATTTAGTAAATATTTAAATTGGTAATATTACAACATATTTCCATCGTGTTCGTGATTGTGAAACCTAGAGAGCGTGTAGTGTGTACATCTAATGGCCGAGCATGTATCTGATTCAATTTGTTTTCTCCATCTTGTCCTAATGGATTACCCTTCATGACGTCACGAGCCGCTCATCACATGGCGTGCGTCGAACTATTAGCGAAACCAATAAACTGCATCCAGTGTAGCGTTCATGCGCGATAGTCATGATAAGAAACGATAACACCCCAATTAAAAACTCATCACCGAGACTTTTATGCTAGGATGTTTGTTTGTGTTTTCACTAGATCGTGGCCAAACTATTCAAGAATCGTTTAAAAACATGAGTATGGAAATACTATATTTAAATTTCCCATCGATTTAAGAAAGCTTAAGCTATAATATTTTTTGCGAGTTTAGAAAATAAAATTCGTGGGAGACAGAAATGAGCACGTTATTGTAAATGAATTGAATCAAATCTGCGACGACCCAAGGACTTTGGTCTCGACGGTGAGCCTGGTACTGCCAGGCTTACCTCTCCTGCCCACATGTCAACTATATTTAGATTCTCCTAGACGTTGCTGTCGTTCAAACATGAATTATTACGTTTCAGACTAATTTGATTAACTCTTTGATGATATACCGTAGGACTAGGAAAGAAAGAACTGTGTCAGTTCAACTTTCTTCAATAAATTACTTGGTGTTACGTCCTCGACCAGTGTCTAGATGTTAACTATTTTATCATCACATTATTTGTCAAGGTTTCTTTATATCGTATTATTGTTCTTTCGTTGTTTCTTTGACTGTATAACTTAAGTCCACACGAAATTTGACAATTTCGCACCTAATGTATGAGAAATTATTTTGATTTTGTTATTTTTTAACAAACAACGTGTTGGATATTTGTATAGCTTTAATTATGCATACACAGAAAAATAACAATAATCTCAATAAGATGCAACGGAATTTGTAGAAGAAATACTTTTTGTGCTAATACTCGACGATGAAATCTAAAACATGTGGGGCAAAACATGAAGAAACATTATACCTTTTAATGAAACGACTTTATTATGTTTCTACATTCCAACGACTTTGAGCTGGGAAATGTAGGTGTTTAATACATCCGATTCAGTACCGGAGCCAAGCTCAGTACCTCATGTTCTTCATCTTCTTTTCGTTTTTATTCTCAATTTTTTTTTTTTACAAAATCTAATGTTAGTCAGTTGGTATTGCACACATACACGTGGTGACCAGTGCCGCAAGAAGGCCTAGTGGATCGCATGTGCGGGGGGTGGTGGGGGTTGGAGTGGACTGTGTAGGCTGAATGCAACCCCGTCGGATAGAAGAGGGCTACTTCTGAAACTGATGATGTAATATTTCTGTCAATCAAGTGCATCATTATCTCCCTGATGCAGTGGCACGCCCCCTAGAGTTCACCCAGCTACACTCTACCCTGGAGGCGTCCTGTGGTGTCCAGTGAGCTAGTCAGTGAGCTAGTTTAGTCATCTAGTTTAACTATTCAGTCATCTACTAAGTCATCTAGTAAGACATCTACTCATTGAGCTAGTTTAGTCATCTAGTTCTTGTCAGTGAGCTATAGTCAGTGAGCTAGTATAGTCATCTAGTTCTGGTCAGTGAGCTAGTCAGTGAGCTAGTCAGTGAGCTAGTCAGTGAGCTAGTCAGTGAGCTAGTCAGTGAGCTAGTCAGTGAGCTAGTCAGTGAGCTAGTCAGCGAGCTAGTCAGTGAGCTAGTCAGTGAGCTAGGTCAGTGAGCTAGTCAGTGAGCTAGTCAGTGAGCTAGTATAGTCATCTAGTTCTAGTCAGTGAGCTAGTCAGTGAGCTGGTCTGGTTGTCGGTGGTCGAGCTATGCCCCCCTCAGCACCACTCCATAGTGCACGTCTGATCAAGCACTGCATACAGATTAGCCCTCAGTGCTCACCAAACAATGTGCACAAGCATTAAACATAGAGTGAGGGTAATTGGTTTCCCGAAGACGTGCACATATCTCGAGCACCCTGAACACGGCACAGTCACCACCGTTTGATTGATTTCAGGCGAAAACACATGATCATTCCGATAATTACATTGGTTAGGTTCCACATTGTTCATTATTACTTCAACATTCAAATTAGAATCATGTTTTATTGTTTGAAACTCAACGTGCCGATTGAGTTTTAAGAGATGTTATGAATATTGGATCAACTCATAAACAATAATTACTTTCGGATGTTACAATATTTTCTAATTATTTGCAATTGTGCAACAATCTATACAGACCTAAATAACAGCGATGCTCCGCATTTCCCAGACTCCAAATCAGATCCACTCCACATCTCGATGTGAAGAGAAATTACTCTAAAATCAAATCGTACTCTCGTGAAATATACAAATGATGGACGAATTGGATTAGATTAGTTAAGCTAGATAGACGCTGTTAGACGTAGCTTGCTTACACTTAAAACTCTGATCCGAGAGGTCATGAGATCAGAACTCGCCACTAGCAATCACGTCTGAAAGTTTCGTCGGACATTCCCTTAACAATTACCCTAACTAATTGATTTCCATATAATCACGGGAGTATTTCCCGAATAATGAAATTGATAAATATATCCTAAAATAACCTGTAGTTTGTCACCTGAAGACGGTGACAGGATAAAACTGTTGTACCCTATACAGCGGGCAAACCTACGAAAAAGTGTTTTTGTTATGTGGGTATGTTAAAGGCAGAAATTAAAAACCAACTTGATCCCCAGCAGTAAAGCAATTTTTTAAACTCTTCTCATATTATAATCCTACCTTCACATAATATCGATATCCCAAATATAATAGAATATATTATATATAAAACAAAATTTTGGGTGAAGACTTCTTTTACAATAACTGTAGTTTTATAATTAAAATTTATTCTTATTTATTTACAAAGCAAGGCTCACATAATGATCTTAAATAATTGTTGAAGAGAATCAGAGATGGCTTATATAATATAACGATTATTTCACGTTTCGTGTATATTGAACCCTACTTATTAAAACAATGCTTATTGAACCTAACAAACTTCAATGTATACTCAAGGTGCGTCTTATTACACTGGTCTGAGATGTATTATTCAGGAATTGTAATATGTTTAAAACAAAACTAAAATCCAATTTTGGCTAGCTTGATTAAAATTTTGTTTTACAACTCTGAAATGGCTACGTGAACCAGTATCCGTCTTAACATCTGTATTATAAATAAAATTTTATTTATATTTTCTACAGAGGTTTTACCCCAAACCCATCCTTGAGTCTATATATCAGAGATCCATATACCCGAAGACCGTGATTTATTGTGAAGACCTAATCAGGTTTAAAACATATCTGTCCAACCTTCAGCAAGAAATAAGTTGTAAATTATGTTTTCATTTATCTAGGAAATATTTCAACAAAAAGTTTCACCTTGTGGGTTTTAAAAGATTCTACCGAATAACATCGAGTAAAAGTTCCAAACAATACAAAGTCATAATTGTTTTAGTGCATTATAAATTATCACTTGCCTCGGGGATTGAGCAAACCCCTGTGTTGTCCATCCAATATAAATCAACAACAAATATTAATTTAATGATCAGATAAAAATATGGCATCGGAAAAAATACTTTGTGATTGTTTTCTGTGCATAAAATCAGAACATTTAAATAGATTTGACAGTTCTGGGTCATAACAATTCGTAACTAGACAATACAAATATTTTATTTCTTTTGTTTTATACCCTTTTTATATTTGGCTAATTAATTAATTTCATTTAATATCCATCTTGAATTTGCTTGAATCTTTGTGTCAATATACATTCTTGTTGTGTTCATTATTGTGTCTGCATTTATGTAATTCAATTTGTTAGTTATCCTCCTATGTAAATCAGTGTTTATAACCGGACAGGATAGACCTCAAGTAAATAACTAACACTTGAATGATGTAGATGTGGCAATCAGAGCTTGATTTGTCTGTCCAGCTGCCGAGCACCGAGGCTGCGAGCGAGGTATAATGTCTCCATTGAGTGCGTGTGCTGTGCGTGTGCGTGTGCGTGTATCGCCAATACGCTCCCCTGAGGAGGTGTATGATACAAGAGAGACAGGTGGAGGGTATGAATTACCATCGATGATGTGGGTAGACACAGAACATCGCTCAAAATATGCAATGGAAATGATTATAGGACTATTTTTCTAAATTATACTCTAACGCAAACAATGCCACCGATTCTGACAATACCCATATCAATGGCTACAACCGGAACGCCCATTGTTTGAATGTGAAGGAGTGACTTTCTCTAGGGGTCGCTGTAGGGAACACATCAGGCAGGTGTGACCCGGCTTCAGGTAACTAGGGCTATAGACAATCAGGGAATTTGAATAATTGGGAAGGATTGTTTGAAACTGAAACTATAGGAATCAATCCCAATATTCGTCTATGACTGAAGAAAACTTCGGGACAATCTTACGTCAAGATTGCCTATTTTTATTTCGGATCGATTCAACGACCTTTCGTCTGGGAGTCTCGCGAAAGAAGCTGACCAAAATACAGTGTTTACAATACAGTGTTATACACTTCACAGTTCAGGGTAAATTTAAAAAAAACTTATAAGAGAATGCGCAGTGACATTTGCAAGGCCCTTGTCCGTCTTGGAGTTGGGGTAGTTGACATGGGAAATGTCCAAGTGTTGTGTAAGGGGACTCAACCTTTTGCATTAGAAATGACGACTGTTTAAAATCTTGGAAAAATCTTTTAGGCAGGTTTGACGGTGACGGGTATCGAACTAGGGACCACTCTTTTCTCTGGTGCTACTTCTGTGTACAGATGTTCAACAAGAAACTAAATGTGACAAGAGTTTGTTATCTGACCCCAGAAGCTCATGTGGCTACTACAATTGGTTGGAGGTTCTCGATATGTTATGTTTTGTGATTATTGGATAACTAGTTCCGGGATGTGCAGAAGAACTCACCCCGGGTCTCCTGCTTGTGGTAGGTAGACTATGTGTGTATTGTACGGTCAGTTGAGATCTCCTCTAGCAATGGGTCTCCTGCTTGTGGTAGGTAGAAGACTATGTGTGTATTGTACGGTCAGTTGAGATCTCCTCTAGCAATGGGTCTCCTGCTTGTGGTAGGTATAGAAGACTATGTGTGTATTGTACGGTCAGTTAAGATCTCCTCTAGCAATGGGTCTCCTGCTTGTGGTAGGTAGAAGACTATGTGTGTATTGTACGGTCAGTTGAGATCTCCTCTAGCAATGGGTCTCCTGCTTGTGGTAGGTATAGAAGACTATGTGTGTATTGTACGGTCAGTTAAGATCTCCTCTAGCAATGGGTCTCCTGCTTGTGGTAGGTATAGAAGACTATGTGTGTATTGTACGGTCAGTTGAGATCTCCTCTAGCAATGGGTCTCCTGCTTGTGGTAGGTATAGAAGACTATGTGTGTATTGTACGTGTGTGTATCTCCTCTAGCAATGCTATTTTTCTATTAGTATGCACCGACATCCTAGGTGGTCCACTGGATTAGACGCCCGCCCGGCAGAGAAGACACGAGTTCGAGCCAGGGTCGGGGCGGCTCTTTACAATTCCACTTTACTTTATTCATCTGCCTCCGATCAAAGAGTAACTACACTACACTCAGGCATTCAGTAATCATATGCTTCTACAACCACCATTGAGGCTATGTTATATCGACCTCTAAACGATATTTTAAAATCCAAGGAAAATGGCCGCATTCTTAGAGTGAGGGTCTTAAAATTAAAAGGAAAATACATTTTTTTATTTTTACGGGGTGGGAAGTAACGTCCCTGTCAGCAATTATATGCAAATTTTGGGACAAAAGTGGAAACACTGAGCTAGGTGCTACAGTTGATAATTTAGAACTACGATTTTTTTATTATTCTCTATACAAATAGGAGTTTTGTACCTGCTGAAGAAAAAAATCGTACATCGAACTATATTTCAGAAAATAGTTTTTCCTTATAAGGAAGTGGAAGCCAATGATGTGTAGAAACAATACGAAAAAATCACCTAGATCAGTGTTTACACTTTTGTACCAAAATATACATATAATGGCGGACAGGGACGTTACATTTACGTTCATTTAGCTAAAGTTTTAGTTATCTTCCTGTTACAAAATATTGGTTAGAAGGCGATAATAGCCACACTCTTGATTTTTTTTTAAATTTTAGCGTTGTTGGTGGAGGTGCCGGGTTTTATGTTTTCTGATTGGGTGATTCTACCCCCGTCTCCAGAGCCCAGGGTCACCAACAACATTCCTTATCATACTTGTTGAAGGGCAATGGCAACAACAAAGCTCTTGTCAATCAGAGGTCATGTTCGGTTTTATCGTGAGAAGTTACACCAACAGATGGGGAGACTGACAGAAATGTGGAGCTTCACTCCATAATGAATACAAAATAAACTGTAGTAGTAGATTAGATTTAGTACTGTTAGGTTGGCTATAGTGAGACAAATATGGCGTCAACTGTCAGAACCGCCTTTATTGTGTTGAGCTTGTAATAAGTGAAGTATGTGATTAAATAAAGAGCTTTGAAACACAACAGTGGCGTCGAGGATACGTATTAAGTTTTGCGGATATACGCTATACTATACTGAAATGATGTGTTATTAAAAACTAGCAAAATTAATCGTTTCAGCACTGATTTCTAAATGTTTTTTTTTTGTTTTTAAACGTGCTAGTAGCAGCGATAAAACTAACCAAGAAGGAAAGCTAAGTTTTTTTTTTCAAGTTTTTCATTCATTCAGGGTGAATTAGAAGGGGCCCTCACAATACTCGTATATCTTCTTAAACAGTATAAAAACACACCACCTGTCTTTTGATTATTTGATTACCAAAGTTGCGAGTCTAAGATCGATTGCCTGAAACTTCACCTTGACTATTGTTTGCGTGCGAATTAAGTTGGCTGCCCAGTGTTTAATATCTTAAACCCCCCTGTATGGGCCGTGTAGTGAGAGGCTGCCCGTCGGCAACTGCCAAGGATAGGCTATGCGGCACGAGTAAACATCTGCACCTGGGCACATTATACTAGCATTACTACAATATTATCAATAAAATACAAATTAAAAAAATACGTCAAAATTATACTAACTAGGAAAACGCTTAAGTCCCGCCGCGTTGTTGGATGAGCGTAATTGGTGCATTGAGCTGCCATGTGTTATGCGGATTTTCTGTTGTTCTGTGAAAAAATCATTACCGGTACTAAGTTGAAGATATTTTTTAAATTAAATAAATTAAATAAAAAATTTAATTTAATTTAATAAAAAATTAACTTTTTTTTTTTTTTTAATTAATCGTAATTTTAAAAAGGAAAAAATCGTAATATTGAAATTTTCATAAGAAATAATTATTCGATTGCGCACAAATTTTACAAGAATATATTAATTCATAATATTAAGGTTCTGTATAAAAATCATTACAATCGGATAAAGCATGTAGGTGTTATAAGCTAAAGAAATTTTAAAAATTGAAAAAAAGTCGTAAAATTGCGATTTTCGTAAAAAATGGTTTTTTGATAACGCTCAAATTTCACATGAATATATCAATTCATAAAATAAAGATTCTGTGAAAAAATCATTACAATCGGACAAAGCATGTAGGTGTTGTAAGTCGAAGAAATTTTTAAAAATCGAAAAAAATCGTAAATTGCGATTTTCATGAGAATTTTTTTTTCGATTGTGCTCAAAAACGTGGCAGTTCTAAGTTTAGAGATTTCGAAGACGTCCATAAAATTTCATCGCAATCGGAGTATCGGTTTAGCCGGAATCGTGCTAACAAACAGACAAAAATACAAAAAAAAGAAAAGAAAAAAAAACATTCCGGATTTTTTTCTCCAGTGTAGTGAAATGGAATCTTCGCTTCGCTCGCTACGCTCGCTACGCTCATCCAAAAATTTACATCCCCTTTGTTGAGACGTATGATTTCATTAATTGGTTAAGATCACCGACATTACAATAAACATTTTTAATAATAATTGAAAATATCTCAAATTGTTGATAATTTAATTAAACAAATTGAAATTGTAATTTTACAATTAATTGTTTCCTTAATATTATATTCTCCAAAATAACCTCACAATTGATTGTACTGAACTTATTTAGATGGTAAGACAGAATAATAATCCATGATATGCTTATATTCATTATTAAGTCATTCAATGTACGTACAAAAAATAGTGCGAATTGTAATTATACCCCAACATGGCGCCATCTGCCAACAAAGATTTCATTTTTTCACCCAGACACTTCACACAGATATAATTATTATTATCTCTCTCTCTGTCTGTCTGGTGGGCGAGGTGAAGATTGTGCCAACAGTATGGTCGACACCTAGCTCGGTGCAGCCCCCTAGAACACAGGGCAGGTGTCGGCTCGACCCCCCCGCAGGGGTCTCCTTGGCACGGGCGCCAGACCTCACCTGTGATCCATCACTGGGGGGGCAAGACTTTTCAAGAAAACGGTTATTAAAAAAAAGAAACGAAAATAAGATAGCTTATAGGTTTAAATGATCAACTAATTATACGTTGGCCCAGTAACTAAACCAACAAAACATCAATTTGAAACCCATTGGACCCTGTCTGTTTGGATACTCGTAGCTGTTTTTAATAGACCGTAACAACATCATCTGACCTTGCTCTATCGTGATTTACAAATAGTATTACCCGAATGGTAATAAATCTTGCTATGCGCGTGTAATTATAACCCTGCAGATGGGAGGGACTATAATTATGCAAAACGAAATAACTATAACGACAAGCGTGTGAAAAAGTGTTCGATTTGCGTCGTACTCTAGAAAAACTTGAGATCTTGATGATATTAAGTCTGGTATGTTGTTTGGTGGTCCCTTTAATAACTGCAGCAGGACGTTCTAGACGATATACCGTTAGGGGTATTGCTATGTACGTCGAGGCCCACTATATATCCTGACAATTTGGCATCACTTTCACCATTTGCACATCCATAGTTCCTTCAATTCAATTTTGTTTTTAAAATTTGCAGAGAACATGTCTTCTTCAGTTGTCCTGAAGGCAGTCAGCCCTCATACGTACAATTGCGTCGGTTGGATTGAACTTTAGTCGCGTTGTCGTTCTATATTAAAAATAAATAAGTGCCGAACAATGGTCGACAAATAGACAAATTCGTACGTATTATTGCTGTATATAGACATTTTCTTCAATAATTTCATGATATTTTGTGGCGATATGAGAACAACCCACATGTCCTGACTGAAGGTTTTCCTCAGTCAGAAACACTGGACGGCGAAATAGCAGGTGTGTTAGTATACCCCATGGCAGCATACGAAATATCTAGTTTCCTATTTAGGAAGAGTTTGAACCTGGAGGGCTGCAAATAAAGTCCCCGATGACAGGTGCGACCGCTGGTGACGCAACTGACTGATGATAATAGTCGGGGTCGAGGAGACTCGGAGGGGTCTATTTACCAACTCGTGCGAGAATAGTCGACCAACAGCGACAACTTGGGAAGAATGTCAATACTACCGCGCATGAGCATGACATTCTATCTAGTTGACACTTGCGACCAACAACTGTCATTTGGGTTATAGTAAGTAGTCAGGGAATGCAATTTTACTCAATTAACCAAATTATATTCTGATCACTATTAGTGGTTGTCATATTTTTATCAACTTGAATTCAACAGGAGTAGCACAGAGATTCTCATTCATGGTTCAGAAAGTCTTTGGGTTAATCTCGACCACCAGCAATCTGGACTCAAGGCTCTGAGAAGATTTGTTATTATTCATGTTTTACTTGGACATTACTTACCAATATACGAATATAGCAATAACAACATAGTCAGTATAACCTGGCGAAGTTTACACTACCCTACAGCAATGTGGAGGACAATCAGTGTGTTGAAATGTTTTTGTTTTAATTTATGTACTGACTATAACACTAGTGGTGTGATAGTCGAGCTAGTTCTGTCTGCAGAGAGGTATGGTCTGAGGGGGTGTAGCCGCCGTGCACACAACCTGTAATTAACAGTATCCGGTGTCCGAGCCATAGATGAGCCAATCTTCTATAGCCTCACATCTCACACACTCACTGACCGAGGCAACAAGAACCCCACAATACTCTACTTCCCAATTCATCGGCGATTTCAATTAATGCAATCGATCAATTAATGCAATGTATATTTGCAGGAATAAAATGCATAAAAATTGAATTGAATTGATTGATTGATTGAGTCAGTTTAAAGTAATTTAATATTGTCAAAGTAAATTTTAGCATGATAGCTGATTGATTCTATTCCAGTTATTAGGACGGATTTACCAAGGAGGAAAATAAGTTAAACCAAGTAGACCTATACATATGCACTTTAAAAATATGTAATATGCATTAATCTTTGTAGTCCTACATTATCTAGTTGTATTTATTACCATCAGTTGTATCAATTGAAAAAAATGAAAAGAAAAGTCGTGACATAAAATATTTTGTACACATTACTAATTTCCGACTGTGACCTTTTTCAGGTAACTAATTAATTAGTATAGTTATAGAATAATAGAATTACAGAATTCAAGTGTTTGCAAGAAGAGTCCAAGAGGATTTTACAAAATAATCTGCACGGAAAACTAGAGCCACTTAGCCCACGTATTTCATAAAACATCACATTTCTCCACGATGATGGTGATGAAGTATACGGTCTAACATTAAACATGACTTATGTCGAACCCCTGAGCAGAAGTCTAGAACCCACACAACTACGGCGGAGGATCCAGGAACCGAACGTCCCACACAACTAGGACCCTCGGGCGACATATTTTAACAGCTGCCTTCAATAAACACTTCTTGAAAACGAAAATGCGTTATTTTTTTTAGCGAAGTCCGCACATTTCCGAACATATTTCAACAAAATTCCGGGTACTGTGAAACTGGCAAAAAATAGCAACCTAATAACCCAGGATTGTAGGGAGCGAAGCTCGCCTATTCTCATCACTGTTACATCCGTCCGACTGTGAGTGTGTTACGTCTCACGAGGTCGGCGCCTACAGGGTTGGCTTGGTCGGCTTTAAATTTAATTCCTTCACAGCATATCAGTTGTGACTATAAATAGAATTAGTTTATTTATAAAAACCGAAAACGACATTCGATTGACATGAGTTTATTCGACGATCACAGAAAGTTTTTGGAGATCCGGGGGGGGATTTCTCTAACCCGGCACCTCCACCAAAATGGATCAACTTTTCTTTGAAACTGTTTTATTTCTCTATCCTCACACAATCTGTTGCTTGTATAGCTTCGCTCCCTATCTCTGGTACTCCCGCACCCGCACTCTAGGGAGAATGGCTTATCTAATCCATCAACGAAGGAGCAAACATTAATGTACTTCATTGTTGTATCTGCATAAATGTGTAATTAGATTTATTCAGTTGTCCTCCTTTGTCAATCAGTTTTTTAACTGAATAGGAGACGTTAAATAAATACATAAAATAAAGAAATAAATCAGTGTCTTCTACCCTCTGCATGGGGGGGTCGTGGCTGAGAAACAACACCGTCTCTCTTGGAAGTTCTATACAAGGCTCACGCACAGCGGCAGTATTAGCGTGTTCTTCCCTGCCACGCACAAGACCCACTTGCTTGGCGTATTTCCTAGGGCGTAGACCACTCGACAAACAACAACAAGCCTGATTCGCGGGGAGACTAAACACTATCATGCTATGCGGGATTAGATCAATAAATAACACAGCTAAGATTAATATCACTGTCCACCTTTATAGACCACTCGATAACCCTCTCCTTCGTCAATGGGAGTCTGAGTTACATATTAATAATGAAATATCTTCGCGTTTGACAACCTAAGTACTATTTTTTTTTTTTTTTAATATTTTTCAGTCGTAATTTGTTTCGAATATTTACGAAGATTTAATTACTTTGAGGGTAGAATCACTAAGCTTGGGTTCAGGATACGGAAGCTATATAGAGCTTCAAGTACAACGCACAGGGAATGGATAATTATGTCCACGGGTGTTATAGAGGGTGACAGGTAGGGCCCAGTCTTAAGGAGTAACGCGTTCCTTTTCTTAGATCAGAACTTCAAAGTTACTTCGTGGGAACTTGGAACGAATTTAACGTTCCTTTATAAGTTCCTTTCGCCGTCGTAATCCCGTCGAATTCCAGTACCTCATATCGTAAACTGCAGTATGAAAAATATCTTGTGACATCTTGTGTTTTCGAAATTGGCGCCACCCTCGTCAAGGTGGCCTCCTTTCACATTTATTAGTATATTTAAATCAGTGATGGTATAAGGAACGTGAAAGAAACTAAGATTCTTTTGAGGAAACGAGGAACGTCTCATCTTAGACAGAAGTAACTTAACTTTTCAAAGTTCCCTTTTTGGGGGAACGTGCCTAAGACTGGGTAGAGCCTACACATGCACGCACTGTGGGACAGATCATTCTCGCATTCATTTGTTATAATGTAACATGTTCAAATGTTCTAAATGAGAATGCAAATAATAATAAATAAAATAAATTACAAGAGTACGAAATTTACTGTCGGTTTGTCTAATGGGGGGATGCATTGACAGGGAGATGTGTTATGGATGCTAGTAAACCAGACCCAGGGATGAAACAATCAGGGGGGATTATCCCCCCCCCTCCCCCTGAAGCTAATTACACTTGATCTGTGCTGTACGCCTCACTGCAACCACCGACTCATGCGGATATTGTCGCAACCACCATTGTTGCAACAACATAAACTCCACATACACAACAATATACTTCGAGTAGCTCATCATTGCCTGGCCTGGCCACTCACAAAACCCTAACCACCCTGGATGATGACAACAAGCCCGCCATTCAGTGCATCTCTCAGCGTTTCGGTTAGCTTTAAAACGCGTAGGTTAGGAAAGCCATGCATGTGTGTTTGCGAGGCTTTGTACGACTTCGGTTGCGATGCGCATTTACTGAAATTACTCATTACTCATTACTCATTAGTCCATCAGCCTTCATTACACAGCCGAGCAGTTTAATAGTTGGTTCTGCCGAGACAAGTAATTGCCTCTGTAATTCGTCTAGTTATTGTTCGTTGTTATTACCATGTAGGAACTAGGTTACATGTCTGTGATGATCACGAAGAAAAACTGTATGTACATTAGAAACAAATGAAGAATTAACAAAGATGGGGTATAATTCTGTGCATCGGAACATGCATGCAGTTATTGTCAGCCCACGTGATCAGGGAAGGTTGTAGTACGAACGTGCGGACGTACGGCTCGCATATAAATAAACAATTAGCTCAAATAATACGAGAGTCATAAACGTTAGTGATTTCACAATAATTAAATTAATTAATCGCTGACGTTCAGCCACGACAACAATAGTAGTGTAATGCGAGGTAATAACAATAATATTATGTGAAGTGTTTATAGAAAAGTGATGTGTGAAGCGGCTATGTAAATATGAAGTAAATGTGACGACATTTGGTATACATGTTTTACAGTACAACGTTAAAGTTTATTTAATGCAATAGCAAAAGAACCTGTATTATTATAATGTTGCTCAATCAATTGACAGATATTTATGGTAAAAACGAAATGTACACAGCTAAAACCCGGAAAATATTAATAATTTTCAATTCACTCCTTTTGGTAAAAATAAAAAAAAAAGATGCTATTAAGTTCATCATCACAAATACCTATGTACCTCTGTCTTCTCACAACTACGTTTTATTGTAACCTGGAAGTACTTTACAAAATGAAACTTCCCAAATTTTTAAAAGTAGGCCTATATCAGGGTAAAAGATACACGACTTTCAAGTCAATTTATAATGTTTCACTGTAAATTCACCCCTTTCTGGCGTAACAAAAACAAATTTACCTTTTATTTTCAATACAAATAGGCTAGATGCCCCTGATTACAAGAAATGTATTTTTAATTTAGATACAAATATAATACATTGATTTAATAGATGATATTTTTAGCACGGAAAAGTAATATATTAGAAAATAAGATTAAAAAAAAACACAACACTTCTCAATACTAAATATAAGATATACGCATTGCAGTGTAGGAAATGTATTTCCTAAAGAGAAGGGTTTGAAAGGAAAGTTAAACGCCTACACGTAATAGTTGGTTAACAAAGAGCTAGGTGGAGTGTGTAGGGATGTGCCCGTATTACATAAGACTTTCTCAACGAGGCACAACACCGTGTCAAACTAACCTGCCAATAAACTCGGACCTACCCGAACCAATTGGCCGCCATCTTGTCGAGTAATCTCACCGAACATAGCGGATATTAGTGAAATGATTATGCAAAGTGTGTAGCGCCCTGCCTGCCTCTTTCGTGTAAGACTGCTGGGCCGGCCTGTGGGACACGCGGTGTTGTACCCCTACAGTCGGGGGCGGCCGGGTCGAGTACTTGCGCTAATTACCGCCGTGCGCCTCGACATTATCCGAACGCGAGGTTAATGTTCGGGATTGAGCAAGGAAAGAAAATGTCGGCCCGGGTGTTATCGCCAGTAATGATACACTTCTTGTTGACTTGATTTTGCCAGGAGAACGAGAAGAAATTCATGCAATCACAGTGATCAGATAACGTTTTTACTTGTCGGGAAACCGTTTCGTGAATAAAAAGTTATCAAATCAATCTATGGGTTGAGTTCTCTCAAACAGCCCTTGGACTCTCCCTTGAAATCACCCTAAAACCCTTATTATACGTGGAAATAGTATTTTGATTTTGGAAATATATAGCACTTTTATTTTTAAACCAAGCATTATATAGGATCTAGTATCCTCTAATTTTTGTTTATTAATCTTCGAAAACTTGTGTGTGAGGTTTCTTTGCACTTAAAAAAAAGAGTTAAACTAAAATCAACTGAAATGAAATCATCTTTCAAAAAGTAAGAATAATAGGGTAAATATCTAGGCAGAGCCAAACCTTTGTTAAAGTGAAAAATAAAGCACTTTGTACCGTTTTCAATGAAGCATATAGCCAAAAACGCTATTTTATATTACCTTCCGGCTAGGTCAGCCAACTTTCGGGGATATTTTAGAACTGAACCGGAATAGAAATCGTTTTATGTGAGAAGAAATTTTAAACAATAAATTATTTTAGCCAATAAGCTAATAATGATGAGTGATGAGTGATGACCTACAGGGCCACAGCCTGGCTTGATACCTTTATGACAGTCACTAGACATCTATCCTAGTATTCTCTGTATTACGAGCCGTCTGACATTTAACATTTTAATCACTCTTATAATGAGAAATCACGTGCGAATTATCGTTTAGTAGGTTAAATGGATAAAACCCCGGGCACATTGCCCAAGGGTTCTCTCTCTCTCTTTCTCTCTTTACACAAGCCTTATTTTATCATTTTCCGTGTATTCCGATTGCGGTAATTATAACGCACGTACATGCCACAAAAAGCTGAATAATCTGTCAATATTAAAATATAGAGCATTTCCTGGGTGGCTTCCAGGGAAGTATCAATAAAAATGTTGTGTGTTCACTTTTTGCCTCCGTAATTTACTTCCCTCCTCGTCCTGCATGCGAACGAACGAAACGAAATCTAGTTAAGTAACTTTACAACCGCCAAGGGAACTTGTAATTTGTGCCACGCGGTTGCTCAATGACTTCCATTACCTAATTTATGCAGATCTGGAAATTTAAATGTCAATTATTATAAAAGGAACAAGACTCATTACCATCCCCACTTCCGCGTGCTGTCTTGAAGACGGAATCTACATAACTATCAGCAATTACTCCCGTATGATTGTCGTCTAGTTAACCCGGAGTGACGTCATGTCTTCGTGGTGGGTCCTGCGAGGGAGGCAAGGCAGCTCACGGTGCAAACCCTCTACAATGATCGTGACTGGAAGGTGGTCCAGATAACATTACTCTCGGAGCCGATACCAGGTTTCTATTGACTTCGTTACATTGTAATTTCGTAATTTCTCCTCAAAGATTCTACTTTTCATTGCCCATCTTCTCTGCATTGCATATGCGCATTACATACAATAGAACTTGTAACCTCTATGATTTTGTACAAATTATTTATCTCTATCTGTAATAATTTTCAGTAATAATTATACATGTTTTAGACAAGTTTTCGTTCAATGATTTGTACGTTTATAGGTTTACTTATAGAACTTAAATAACATATATTTTGAGGATACTTCTAAATAAATAGCAATTTGAAATTTGAAAATTTGAAATTTACTCATTTTGTTTTGTTGCCTTCATCGATGCTGTTGTTGTTGTTGTTGTTGCATACAAAGCAGTATGCCAATCAATTACTATTGAACTGAGTCGCAAAGAACACAGATTTTAGCCCAACACTATCGGACAATATTTCAGCCTCATATGTTTCCTTCACTTGCTTTGCAAACTGTCTAAAAATTGTAATATTGAAAAATTGTAATTTTTTTATTGTTATATTAATATTTGTATGTCAAATACGTATTCGTTGTATATGTCTTTTGGTTTTGAAATAAATAAAGCCTCAGACCGCGTCTCTTCTCGATATTGTGAGTGTTGCGAGGCGCGCATAATAGCCGGTGTCTTGGTGCCTGTTTGGATATGTTAATTGCTTGCCATAAAATGTGTACACACTCAGACATAGCTTCCTGTACAAGACTTAAACTAAAACAACTACAATAAAAATAATAATACAACAATTACAAATCATAAGAGCAATAAATTAACTGAGTATGCAGCTTTAATTCCGTCTGCTTTCATAGCTGGGTGTACAGCAATTATCACGATATAAAATAACAATTTCACACTTGAGGCTTTCACTGGCTGGAAATACGAGTTGAAACTGTAGAAATACTCTGTCCACAGCTGAGGACAGGCAGGCATACAGAGAGATACAGTCAGGGTCTATCCCAGGCCCAGACACGGGCAGATCCTCACTGGAAGGTTCACAAAACTTAGTCGAGAGACAAATGCTTGACCACACAACTCACAACTTAACCTCATACTCAACCTAACTAGGCAAGATTTCCCTGGTACGGTTTCCCAAGAAATATATATTTCGGAGAACAAACCTATCACATCACTTTTCTGTCCGTCCGTCTGTGCGTGTCACGTCTCACGATAAAAACCGAACATGACCTCAGGTTGACATAAGGTTCCTTGTTGACATTGCTCTTGAACAAGGATGTTGTCTCTGGTCAGGGGGCGGGGCTACCCTCCCTCAAAGGAGGGGGGGCTTCTTAACCCGGCACCTCCACCAAAACTGCTTTCGATAGTCGAGGTTTATATTTTGTAAATGAGGACAACTAAAATCTAAATAGAACTTGTTACATACCAAATGCAGAAATGAACTGTAGATAAACAAAGTTCGGAAGAGTTATAACTACAACAATTAATTATAGTAAGACAATAATTTTGATAACGTATTCAAATTAAATAATATATAATAAATAGTGGGTACTTCCGCAGCTGTACTTGTTATGTTATGGAATAGATGTATCTGTAAAGTTATAGAATAGAAGTACTTGTTTCTGAATCTACTGTATTTGGTGGTGAAGTAACAGGCGAACTCATCGCAACTAGAGAGAGAGGTGCTCTAATCGTAACTTCCTTATCACTCACCAGAGCGTCTAGAATCTAGATCATCGGGCCCAGCCTGCACGCACTTCGTCAATATTACATAAAGATATCACAACAAAATAACTTAAACACAGGTCTGAGCTTCCGCGAAAGTTAGTCCCTTGGGCTAGCCAGAGTCCGCGCATATTTACCGCGATCATATGCTAATCGGTGACCCCTTTGGGGGCCCTCGGGGCCACTTCTGGGGGGCTCATTCGAAACCCACACATTCTGATCCAAATTTAATTGACTAATTTCGTTATTAATTTTTAATTGACATCGTAAATATGTTATTAACCTTCGATAAACGAATTTAGTAAGAATGTTTATGATTTAATATTATCAGGTTATCGTAAATCAGCATCTCGGGTAGAAACCAGTGCAGTGTTGCACAAGCGAGACGAAAGATTGCACTCTGATTGAAAACACCTGGCCAGCTATCGCGTTACACTTTGCACATGTTAATAGGGCAAAAACTGATTTCAGCAATTAAAAATAAAACGGGAAGGTTTTGTTGGCGGCCACCCAGTTAGATATGAGCCAACTGGTGCTGCTAAAACTCGGGTATTGCCAAGTGCAATAATTTACTTTTATACGTTATAATATAATTTTAAAACGAAATTTGAAATAAAAGTTTGTTTATTGCATACAATTATAAAAATTAGCAAGTTAGGCGAATAAGCACTGCAATCTGGTGCAGTTATGTAGTAAATATGAAGGCTAAATAAGAAATTTCAATAAAATATTCATGCATGCAGCAATTTAACCTTAAACAAGTTTTTACTAGCTCGTCTCTAATGAAACTTTGAGCGTTCTAGAGGTACGTTGACTCCAGGGATGTCTGGGAAGAAGGAATACTATGGAAGGTAGTCCACATATCGTGTTGGTTGTTAACGACGATGCTGAGTGAAAATCAAGGCAACACATTAAGCCCACTTTTCTGCAACCATCCGGTAGTTTCCTAATAATCTCTGGGTATAGAGCAACTATCCTAAGCTGCCTCGGGGCTGGAGCGTAACAATCACTTTGACAGCTTCCAGGCGCACATTAGCGGCGTAGTTGAGTGTTGGTTAGTGGCTCCTCTAAATCAGGAGGCACAATACACTCAGAAGAGGAAGATATTGGATTCTGAAGTCTCCCTGTTTTCTTTTCTTGTTCATACAAACATAATAATTGTATATCGATTGTTTGCTCATACGGTATCAATATCATATACAATGCCATACCAATAATTACATCGTGCTATATGAATGATGTGAAAACTCATTGCACTAATATAAACTGTGTTTTCTCCCTGTAGTTTTAGCCCTAAGTAACACATGCACGGAGTGAGTGGGCGCAAACAAGACGGTAGCCAAAGAGTAAGAACTTGAAGTGTCTCATCTAATTCAATGCCAGTACAAGACTAATAATTACACATCTGTGTAACGAAGAGTTTGCGCTGGTTTCCTTGAACCCTAACCCGTGAGCGGAAGTCGATTCAATTTCTCGTGCTGTGATAATATCTGGGGAGGGCTAAATACGATCCCCCCCCCCCATTACCCAAACAACACTACCTGTTATAATTAACTTCAATCATTAACAACAGATAACTAGACTATATCGTTGTTTGCTATAAGCTCTGCAACGATGCGTATGACGGAGCGGCCAGGAATCATACGACGTATGATTGTGTGCTCGTTGGTCTTGTGGTTAGCCTACCTGCTTCCAATGCAGAAATTTCAGGGTTCGATTCCCGCTGAAGTCAGAAGTTTTTTAACTTCAGATTTGAACTAAAGTCCATAAGTTCTTGTCTTAGGAGTTTGAAACACGGGGGACTTGGAGCCGTCCTATAGCAACGAAGCACATAATAAATTTCAGAGTTGTTCTGAATCGGCCTGTGATTCTGGCGTGGATCCGCGTGGTTTCGCACTGTCCATACCACTGATTGCTATATTATTCCTATAAAAATATCGATCTTTGGTTGGTTATCGGCACTACGTCGATTGCGTCGGGGCCTGCAGGTTGCTTGGTCGCTGATTTAAAGTCCCCACTGAAAATCAGTTATCATAACTGATGGGCAGACTCTAATAAATTTATTATTTATTATTCATTATTTATGTATATGAAACCCTTTCAGTCCATAGGCCAGGTAAATGATACATTTTTCAATTTAACCCCATATTTTTTTCGGCGAATAAAAAATAAATAAATTTTCCCCATGAATGGGCAATGGGCAATGGGACAAAAAGTGCCCTTTTTAGAGATGTTTGAAAATACATATCTTCAAAAAAGGTTAAAAATACCAAAAATGGTGTTTGTCCCAGAAAAGTAATATTTTTCTAGTATTGTTATTTTTTTAAGCTACAAAAAATGAAAAATGTGCAAACAATTTCAAAAAAAAAATCTATTTTAGAATGGTCTTACATTTATATTTAAAATTTTATTTAAAATTTTATTTAAAATTCAAAATTTACCCAAAACTCATTATTTAACGTGATAAAAAAAATTGAAAACATTAAAAATCTAATTAAAAAAATTGGAATCATAGCTTAAAATTACTTAATTTACACCAATTTATTTCGGGACTGAAGGGGTTAAAGAAGCAAACATTTACAGACCTAATAGTAATACTATTAATACTATTATTATATTATTATTATTAATATTAATATTATTATATTAATACTATTAACTTTTAATATTTTTTGCTAAAAGGTGACAAATAATTCATGAAAATGCTAAATTTTGAACGTTTTATCACAATCAAAATCGAAAAAAAAATCAATTAATTTTGTTGAAAGTGTATCTGTAGAGCCCACTATATCTACTTCCGTGAAGCGTGTGCAAACCTTGACCCGAGTGTGGTGTGTCGAGCAGGAACGCACGTCCTATCGATGACGTGTGCATGAACAAGGCGCGTCCCTCTCTGTACGGGCGCCGCTGCTCGCAAGGCAAGGCAAGGGCGCCGCTATCGTCCCAGCATCTGGAGCACAAGGGCCTCACAGACCACATCTCTGATCAGGGGGCTGACAACAACCTCCTTGATGAGTTCCCCAGACCCGCGTCTTACTCGTATAGTAACCACCAGGCTATGTTGCTTCATGCTGTATGTAGGCCTTTGATGATGTCAATATAATACATTTAAATAAGTTTTATTTATAATATTAATTGCTTTAAAAGTATATAATAATGGTAATTTTATGCCTTCTTAAGAATTTTTCTAATATAATTTCTCTAATGTGCACTGTTTTAATGCAACTTTACTTAGGCTCGATTGAGTTTTAAGGATTGTTTTCGTAATTATATTTTATTGTTTCTATGCCTATAGTCAACACTGTAAAATATTGCTAATTTTAATTGCTTGGTTTAATATAGAATGATTTTGATGACATTTTATGGATATCCCACACGATGGGCTACCTCAACAAACACACTGATAACGTGGGAAGTTCACTGGTTCGTTTTCTTCCGGACTATCTAATGGGATTTGGAGAATTCAAGGTGTTACATATAAATTATTGTTGAAATAAAATACATTTTCGTTTGTGTTATGTCCGAAAGCTGTGAATTATCAAAGAAAATATTTCAAAATGAAGTTAAAAGTGATGTGTTCCCTCCTGAATTTGTTTTGAAACTTTTGAGACTAAGATCTTGTAGTAAGGGACTTTCAGATATAACAAAAATTTACTATTAATTGATTTATACTAAATATTATTGAACATTCATTTTTACGGGTGTAAATTTAGTGTTTAGCCCTAAACTGTAACCGCCCCTGACTTTTCTGCCTGCCCATGTCACGTCTCAAGTTAAACACTGAGCGCGACCCCCGATTGACACGAGTGTTTTGTTGACATTGACCTTCAACAATGATGTGACATCATGTTTAGGTGACCCTAGGAGTCAGGGGTCACCAAACCTGACATGTAAATACGAGACACCTCCTTCAATAACAAGATTGAAGCCTGCACAGAATTAGTTCATTTCAATGTTTGTCACCCTCATCGTACCCGGCACCTCCACCAAAAACCAGGTTTAAATTTTAAACTGAGTTAGAAACTAACTGTTATGTTTTTCTTCTTCTTTGGCGATGTGATCTTTAGGAAGCTTCGCTCTATATTTTAAGTACTCCCGTAACAGTGATACTTTAAATATATGTGTATTTATAAATTCAATTTAAATTCAATTGAACGTTCATGGTACACAAAGGAAATTAATTAAATACATTTTCAAACAGAAATCCACATCACAGCAGGGAGTAACTATTCACTTTAGTTAGGCGATGAATGTAAATGTGAATAATTTTAAGTATTTTATAAACAATTAAAAAAAGATACTCGAATGTAAGGAATAAAATTAAAAGAAGACATGTTTCGGATTGGAAGCCATGTAGTTCGCTCGGCCGACTGACACCACAGATCATTGCAGTTTTGGCCATTGTAAGTTGTAACGGAAACAGAGTTGAAAGGCACTATAGCAACGCTTTCCTAAACTTTGTTTTCAAAAAATAACTTTAAACAAATTATTTTCATGATTTTGGATTTTGTTAAAAAGTCCATTTTTGTCCATATTCGTGACGTTTTTATGGCTAATCTATTACTGTAGGTCTCTCCACAGAATATGCTTTAGTGACAACTTTGCAAAGTTTCATGTACATAGGATACTTCATGGCCGAGCGAATAGCTATCGCCAACTGCCAAATTTGTCCTATTTCCCTCTTAAATTCAAAACATGTTACTAAAATGATTGCATTCTAGAAATAATGCTATATATAATGGACATACATTAAAGCTCTTGTCCATATGTTTTACCATCAACCCGCGTGGTGTTCCGTTAGATTCCCGACACCGACACTCCTGACTGAGAGCTCCGTCACTGATAAAACTAATATTGCTACGACCGCACAAGTTTGATTACTCTATGATTTGCTGTTCCTGATTTTTGGCAAACCTCATATTCGTTTGAGTTTGGGTCGTCTAATAAATCAGTTTTTTTTTTTTTGTTTTTCTTTTTTAATGATTTTTTTTCTTTTTTTCTTTCTTTTCTTTTCTTTTTTTCTTTTTTTCCACCACTTATTATTTGATTCATTGATTATTGCATTTAATATCCTTTTTGAATTTGTTACGTACCAAAATTGTTGTGTTTTAATACATTGTTGTTGTAATATTATTAGTATTTCAAATATTTATGTAAATAGATTTATTTAGTTGTACTCCTTTGTAAATCAGTTTTTTGATTGAATGGGATAGACGTTATATAAATAAATAAAATAAAAATCCCGGGTAGTGTATTGATATGTCCCGGGTGCATTTCTACGAGGCTATGATATCCTAAACACATTTACCATTGTACAAGAGTGAGACACAATTTATACACACTAAGAGATCGACAATTCATCAAGGATTCAAAACGGTTTTAAATTTGTGTTGCTTCTCTAACAAGACATAAATTGTATTCCCGCTTGCAAATCCATATAATTATCCATACAGAGTATATTTAACGGTTAATTACAGTGGCCAGCTATAGCCTAGCCAGGTAGTGTAATCTGTTTTGCTGGGCTATAATGTGGCCATTATGTTTCTCAGTTCGGTCGCCTGGGAGGTCCCAAACTGTAGCTACTAACACGTTCACATACAGAGTTTAAAACTTCTCAACTACTTGACAAAATTGTCGGTTTTAACGATATAAATTACATAGTCAAGTAGATAGCGTTAACTTTTTCTATGCCCCGTGGAATTGTGACTATTGGTTCCAAAGTTGTGAAAATGTTGGTGATATATTTTTTTTAAGTGTAGGATAGCTTTCCATAATAGTGTCTATCTGTCTACAATGTTTTTGTAGCAACAGACGGTGCTATTATCGATTAATTCTTAAAATACATATTGTTATTTTGTCCGAAAATAAACATCAGAATTGAGAAATGCCCACTGATTCACTATGGAATACAATTATACAATATAGCCTGTTTAAATAGCCATATCTCGACAACATTTGTTGACTTCTGAGCAAATCTTATACAAATGTAGAGTTTGTTTAAATATATTAGGTGACAGTCGGACAATCTTAAACCTAGCTGCGTAATTAGTCACCGTCTCCGTTTACTTACCCAGTTTAGTGTTATTATATACAAAAATCAAGTTCCTTATTTTAACTCAATTGAATTCATGGCTGGATTTCATGAATATTCATTCTATTATATATTATTTATTTAGATGTGATGCCACATCTCGTCAATCTCTTGTCACTGTGTATAGCTTGTCTCATGCAATCTATACTTTCCTTTACTAATATTGGAAAGAGATGTAAATTTGAAAGGGGCTATACGGTATAATCATAAAACTTGCATTAGAAAATAATTGGAAAAGTTGTTAATGTTATTTTTTTTTTAAATTCAACAAAATATATTTTGCTCGATGGTAGGTACAATCTCAGCGAAAGGAGTATATAACGTGTACAGCGAGATACTTCAAGGGTCAACTGCCCCCCCCCCCCCCCCCCAAGTCCGTGCGTGTGATACCGGCCGTCTATTTACACAGCTCGCATCAACACGGCGCGCGTGTTCGGGCGTTTGTTTACGACACCGTTTAACTTAAACCGTCGTAACCAACCTAACAATACGATGACCAGGTAGTTTCCGAACACACCCGTCCATCCGCCTCACCGGACTCTCTGGGTGTTCTCCTTGATCAATTGGACCAAATTCTGATTAAACACCAATCTAGAAAAACACCTTTTCGAAAAAATCTCTTTTAATCGGTCCGCGCACGAGAGCTGACATTCGGATAAATATTCACAACAATTTTAAAAACCTCAATAAAAACTTATAAACCTACAACCTAAATATCTCCACGCAAGGAATACCTTTGTTTGTCAATTAATATTTCCCGGCCTGGTGGATGTTGTGGCGAACCAGAGTGGTAATCACATGGCCGTGCCCCCGGGTAGCTCCTTGGGTAACAGAGATGACAAGATTATAAAAAAACACGATGAAAAAACCGATTTCTAAATTTTTGGTTATGGGCTACCATAAAGCTAAGACCACACACATTTGAACCCACCTGACAGGTGATAATTCGAACGCAAAGTCGTGAACGACGTCGGTACAGTAGGGTTCATGGAACAATACCTGGGAGTAATTAGCAAGTACGTCGTCGTGTATAGCAAGAAGCCAGCACTGATCAGCTGAGCGAGGTTGTATTAGCAACAAGGCTGGGGAACAGTCATTAACTTCACTGGGCAATCTGCAATCTCAATCAACATCCAAGCGAAATTGAGGAAATAAAATTATAAACATATGGTCGTGTGAATAAGATTTTAAAATCCTGTCTACAGATCTGGTCAAATTTGTGTTGCAAACACGACAGTAAAATATGCTTTCCTTCGTTTTTATGCGAGGACGTGGTTTACATTTATGTTGCAAAAAAGAAATAAAATATTATTTCTTAAGTTTTTGTGCACTTGTCTCATTATCACAGTTTTATAAAGTCAGCTCAAAGTCAAAGACGATTATTTTGATCGAGAAAATTAATTGCAGTCATTCCATTATATAAACGAGATACCGGCTTATAAAAAGTAGAATGCTGCTCGATAATTAAATATAAATTTTCCGAAATTTTCAACGAACTGCTATTGAATAGCGTAACATAGATATCAATGTTTAGGGCGGATTTTTCATAAAATCAATTGATATTTGAGAATAAAACTACTTGTGCAAATAACTATTAACAACGACAAACGATAATATTTAAATGATACTGTTATAATTTTCAATATAAATGACACTCTTAAAAAATGAATAAAACCTTTATTTTTTTATTTTTTTTTGCAATTTTGAAACAATCAATATTACAAGTTTAGAAGCTTGTCGTTGAATTAGACTCCAATTTCTACAAAATATCTCAATTAGATTTAAGTAGATTTGCTAGTTTATTTGCAAAACTAGGCTACATAGAGAATTTATTGAAAAATAATTTGTTTGCTAAACTAAACCGTGGTGTTCCAACCAACATCGAGTCCCGGTCGCGTGTGTTGCATTCCCCTTGACCGCGGCCATACACCTGCCTGCCTCGGGTGATCTCTGTAAAGTATCAGTTTATGGGGGGCCCAATTGCCTCGACTACGCCAGACCCTCGTTGATTTGTTTCACGGGCAAGAATTTTGACGCCTCCATTACGGTTATGATGGCTGGTTTCAGCTTGTTTGTTGGTTTTAGAAGGCATCATTATTAAAGCGAACCTCGGAGAGTCGTTAGCTTGTTACCTTCATCTGACAGCGTAATACCTCCTACCCAGGTACTCTCGGGCTCGCAACTATCGATCTATCCTCGAGATCGACCTAATCGTTATTCGATGACGTCATCTGATTGAACCGAGGTTCACAAGCAAGTGTCAATCTCATACAGAGACTAAACTTGATTACATTGGTCATTTTTTGCAAACTGAAGTCAGCGAAGTCAAATGTCATGGATGAACATCAGGGCGAAAATTTGCGGACAATGGACAGAAATTTAATTTGTTGACAAAATTTGACCAAAGTTGAACTAGGCCAATTTGCACATTTCAGTGGTTTTAATCTAAAATAGATTTATTAAATGACATTCAGTAAACACACCAATGTGTCATCAGGTTTAGAAAAATATATCTTATAAAAAATTGACTCGTTGAATAAAGGAATAAAAAGCTGTAATTTGAGATTTAACTCGTTCAAGAGTCGGGCGGGCCCACATCACATTGTTTATAACAATCTTTAGGTGACAGTGTTTGGGCCCATCTAGGTTTTAACTTTTAAGATCCCGAGCCAAATGACCCCGAAACATCCCGTATAATCTAGTTATTGTCCGCTTCTCTCTACCATATTGTCGCGTCAGTCAGTTTATTCCATAACCATCAAAACTTGGCTCTTAAACCCCCCGTATAGTGCGCGAGATAAAACCGCCTTATCTCGGTAGTAAAACCGAACCGTTTAGAACCGAGCCCTCTGATTGGTCGTCCCAAGGGTCGTAACCTCGCTAACCGATGTTGACTTGCATTTTAATAGACCAATCAAAGCGACGCACACAAATCTCCGGGGACAGGCTAAGTGCAAGCTGGCAATACAAGAGTGTAATCATAACGTCCCAAGTATTGAGGAAATTGTCTTGTAATTCATGTGCCAATATCCTAAGCGTATGACTTATTCTTGCCAACAAGGATTAATTCCAACTGATATTTTTATTAATTATCCAGACACTTAATCAACTTATTTCCTAAAGTAGAGTCACTTTTATGAACGGAAGTGTTTGGCCTGGCTTGATTTGAAAAGTACAAATGTGCCCAGTGTACAAAATCCCGAAAGAACAAATCACGAAAGTGTTCAAGACATCTTCGTTGAACAAAAATAGAGGGAGCAGACTGCTTATGAACTCCAGACTATAATTCAGGAGGGTGTTCGTTCGATCCCAGGAGGGTGTTCGTTCGATCCCAAGCATCGGCAATCTAGTCTGGAAGATTTAAAAAGGGTATTCCTCACTCTATAGGCGAATATTTGGATTATGTTCTACAAACAGCCATTGGACATTATTTCAAACTCTTGGGATGCTGGGTAAACAGACGTGTGTAGCCCTATACAGCTCGCATTTGTCTAAAAAGTTTCAAAAGAGCTATGAAGCCCACTACGTCAGAGATTTAAAGAATTTACTTCAAAATTACATCCCCTTAGAAACTCGAGGGTGAGTCCATTGACTCTTATCGTAATTTTGGCAAATGGACCAATTTTTAAAGTCATTTGTCGAGAGTTTCCGGGTGAGTAGTATTTTATGGTCAGGTGCTCGATAAAGAATCATCAATCATCCAAAACTTTATAAACAAATACTTAAGAATTGCTACGAATTGTCAGTCGAATTCGCAATCATCATTATTGCAACCATAAGAAAACTCCCATCATTCAGTCATTAACATTCCTCGCATGTGATCCAGCCATCTCGCAAGTTAACTGCGACCAGACTCAACAACTGATTACACCTCCTTGGCGCCAGGTGTATCAAGTTGAACGCGCATGGAGTGTAGCTATCGGGAGCATCCTTCATAATAAGTGGTTATCGGCTGTAGACAGGATCTTGTGGACTATAGGTTTACTATTGTAACTAGCCAGGGGCTGTGTGGGCACAACAAACAAGAGGCGTGGTCCCAGCCACTTCATTCAAGCCAAGACATTGTGTTCAGGGGTATACAACATAGGACTACAGGTTTACTATTGTAACTACCCAGGGGCTCAACAAACAAGAGGCGTGGTCTCAAGGCTTCCTGTACGTGACTGTGAGACCCCTGTTTGCAGACCCCTGGCATTATAGACATACGAGCTATACCATCAGATAATCTTCTGCTAATCTCCAGATCTTGAACAGCCCATCTGAGATAGGCTCCATGCAACAACCAACTATTTGATATTCTAATTTCCTTGATACCTAATTAAACTTCCAGACAGACTTTTTATGAGAAAAATCTTGCAATGGGCTTGGCACAAAACAACTAAAATCGCATCAAATTTAATTATTTAATAGAAATTTGCGATACATGAATATTAAGTAAAGCTGAATTCTTAGCATAATTTCGAGGCGTTTTCGCATTTTGATAAGCTAAGGATGGTTTTATCGTGGACATTTTTACTGTCGCTTTTAAGGACATTGTCGTTTATTAGCATAAGATGATGCTGAAGATGAAAACTTAAAATACGACCAATGAAATGCACCAAATTTATCCCACCCAGTGCTAAAAGTGCAGACTTGTATCGAGAGATGTAGTCTCGTTGGTGAAGATGTTTCTATACGTCAAAGGAATGAAACTAACTCGCAGCCTACTCCTATGCAGAAGGCCCAGTTTCGGACTGGCTCTTACTGCTTGCACGCTTACTTCTCCAGTTCCAGTAATCCTGATTCCTGGAGAACATTTTTTAGTTTTTCCTCAGACAAAATTCGAATGCTGCGGCAAAGTCCCATAATATCCACTCGGCATATCCTCCCAGTATCACCAAATCATTATAATCTACATTGATAAGTCGTGATACCTACATGCTTGTTTTATAAGGGACGAATATATATAGAATGTCTGCACAACTGAACACACCTAACAGTAGCAAGCTTTGGTGTCAGCTACACTGAAAATCTTGGATAATATTTTAGACGTGAATTCCAATAAAACAGAGCTTTCGCATATAACGGACCATTAAAATTGAAATTGAAAATTACAAGAGTTATGTCACAGCAATGCACAATCGTCTAGCTTTTAGTTTGGAATAGTTTTTAACTTAAAAAAAATACTAGTTCAAGTCGTGGTCTATTACTATTTTACTCGTCATAATAATATAATTTCACCCTATGAACTGTGTATTATACGGGGACTATAAACAAGGATGGCCATATAAATGCACTTTCTAGCTGAGAGTTTGAATGAATCACTCACTCACGAACTCACTCACTCACTCACTCACTCACTCACTCACTCACTCACTCACTCACTCACTCACTCACCTCACTCACTCACTCACTCACTCACTCACTCACTCACTCACTCACTCACTCACTCACTCACTCACCCACTCACTCACTCACTCACTCACTCACTCACTCACACCACTCACTCACACACACACTCACTAGCCAGGACGAGCCGACAACTAATATCGTTTTCACTTCTCAAACATTTACTTAGCCGCTTCGTGTTGAGTCAAATCATTAAAAATTTAACTTTTGTGTTCCCTACTACTTAGGTTTTTTATTCTTGAAATGTGTTTGAACAGCGAACCGGAGTTAAACAAGGCACACGCGGCACAAACAAGAGACAAATCTTGGGTCAAGGTCGACCAAGTATAAGGATTCATTCAGTACGTTCTCGTCTTGATGGTGGAAACAACACCCGGTAGAAGTAGCCACAGCCTCTAGACACTCCTATCCACAACAATCCTCAAACTATATAATCTCTAAAATTAAACTAGTTTCATTTTGCACCTCTCTGTTGCTTGAGAGGCGCAGATTCATGACGATTTGAGTAGTTTTTTGCTCTTATTCTACGGAATAATAAAGTTTTTTGCCTGTCAATTATTCCGTACAAAAAATAATAACGAATCTATCTTCCCCCTGTCCCTTCTTTGTCACCTCTGGAGGGTGACGCGCTACCAGTGAATACCCTGAGCGAGGCTCGAACCTAGCCTATTATCCCAGGGAGTGCGGGTTCGTTTCCCGCTGGTGTTGATTCAAGGCCAGCAAGCCACACCGTACACGCACGCACTGTCCCAAGGTAATGCGCCATGTTGGACACTCGTTCGCGCCACTCGACAGGTAGTTGGCCGCGTAATGACTCTAGGTACGACAAACCACCGGTTGATTATTATGACATGATTACGGTCTTATTTTCACGCCCATACACTGGTAATTAGAGCCGTGCGTGTGTGTAATAACCCGCCTCTTGTTTGTGTTTAGAAAGATTGTATCAATACACTAATGATGGTGATTATGATGACTGTGTTGTGCTAGGTGTTGTTGGCTAGTTAGTTGCGGTTAAAGACATGTTCATTTTACGATTGCTCACTTATAACTTATAGTTATAAGGCATTAGTGAGCGAAGCTCCCTGTGCACCACGTTTCTCTCCGCCCGTCTGTGCGAGTCACGTCTCACTTCAACATGGATGATAACGAATGTGTTAGTGATCCTGTGGTCAGGTATAAGGTCTGGATAGCGTCACTAAAACAGAGAAACGTTTGAACCCGGCACCTCCACCAAAATAGATTTGTATGAGTGAAATGGTTTGTTTAGTTCTGGACAAAAGTAGATTAAAAAGTTATTTCAAGTCTGTTTTTGTGTGTTAAACCATGGATTTACGATTGCACTCCGTTTAGAGATTTTGTCACAGTTATACCTGGATGTTATCAAATATTACTTTTGTCTGCTCAAGAGCGGGTAAACACAAGTACCTTAACTAAATACCACAATGTTCACGCTAAAGCATTCCCTTGGTTGTTTTCCAAGACCTAACAGTATTAATTTAGAGGTTGTGAAGGTTCTCTGAAAATTTGTTTAGAAACCCGATGAAGTCTTTTATAGTTAGAGACTTGAAAGCGAACGAAGACACGAAGAGCAAGGCGGGGATTCTAGTTGTAGCTACGACCGTCAAACTGTAGATTGTTCCGTTACAAGTGAGCCACACGGCAATGTTTAAAAACACAATGTTGTAAAATAGCAATTAGTTCCTTTGAATTATGAATTCAAAATAAACTAACCATGAAGGTTTCTTCTGAGAAAAAATGGTTTTATTGTTGCTAGTTATCGAATTCAAGCGCTGTTTATAAAAATGGAGATTTAACTAATTGGTAATATGAGGTAAGAGATATCTCAACAAGTGTAAAATACGGTTGGAGGTCGAACTCGTGAAATGTTGATACATCGCACGTGGACTCACAGTCGACAATCTGTCGTCGCATAGCCAGGTAAGTGTAGCCGGCAACGTGTTGGCTATAACTTGACAAAAACAAACTGTCCAGGTCGTACAGGAAACCAACATAATACATGGTCGACCTTGCCTGGACTAATTAGTGTTGTTGTAATTACCTTGGTATGGTGAACTTTCAGGTTCAATCTCGCTTGTGATGTGGGGTAGGCAGGGTGTCTTCCAGCCAGCTGGGCTGGACTGCATGGCGAGGTGGGAATATCCTGGAACACGGAACAACACGTTCATGCATTGCTGAAACTATATAGGTTCTAAGGTTCCTAGCAATACCGTGCATAGACATTAATGTATTGAACTACTGGTCAACTCTACATTCTCAATGCCTCACAACCCACTCTGCCAACATGGCATAACGCGTTTTTCTCCCCTGGTAATACAATCATTATACATTTGAGGGTTTCAGACTCGGTATTGTATATCGATACCTAAGTGGCAAAACCTCGTATCTACATTTTCTAAAAATTGTCATGCAACATTTCAAAGCCCGCCAAAATGGGTCTAATGATCAAAAAGAGCACTTTAAAAAAATCGATGAAATTTTTTTGCTCTTTTTGATCATTAGACCGATTTTGGTAGCGGGCTTTTAAATGTTGCATTGAAGTTTTTTTTAGAAAATGTTGATACGAGGTTTTGCCACTTAAATATCGATATGTAAGCAAGAACACATGTTCGTTCATTGCATAATTCTAAGCTAAGCTGGTCAAGACAATAATTTGTATCACATTAAGCTTAAACAACACATCTACAATAAATAATAAGAATAATGAGGTTATGTACATCAATGATGAATTAAATTTAAATTATTTAGAAAAATATTAATAAGAGTCTACCCATCTCAGTCACATACTGTGTTTTTTTTACGTCATTATAATGTTCGCTTCAGGAAACGGCTTAAAATAACTATGTAACAAAACAGAAACTTAAAATCTAATTAGAGAAAGTAACGAGAACTACAAGTACACGAACTTAGCAACCATGACATCGCCACATGCAAAGTTATTATTATAATATATTATGATTGTTGTTTGCTGTTTTATACGGTTTACTTATTTTCCATAATATATTATTCATTCACAGAAACCAAATTTAGTTTTAAAATGCCTTGTAAATAATGTTTCCTAACTACATATTATTAAAACACAAAATGTTCCTGAATGCAACAACATGTATCACAGCAGAAGAAAAAGTATTATCCCGCCCTAAGAATGTGGTCGAAGTGGTGGTTTTCAATATAACGTGTGATATTTCATGGCGCCTCCTGTTCTGAGAAACATCACACAACCATGTGTTCTTCCTCCTGTGTAATCTTCTAGCGAGCGGACGAGGTGTGGCCCCGGCAATCAGTGACTCTACTGTATTCTCTTCCGACTGTAGGTGTAATTTAATACGCTTTGGAATCTGTGAATAACACTATAATATATTATAGCTAGCCGATATTTCGAACATGCAATGTGTGATCAGATAAAAACCAGCAAGACTTTCCTTCCTGTGACAAAACAATACCCTCGTAATCAGTCAGCTAATTGTTAATGATCTATTCCACCGTACAATTCAATTATTTGCTTGTAACACATGTCTTTCATTATCTTAGCCCAGCGTACACGATATGTTGGCCAGGGGCCGGGAACCTATCTCTTGTTCGCACCACTTATCGTACTGCTTTAAATACGAGCAATATTAATTACACCACATGTATAATTAGCTATGTAAATAACACACATTTCAAACTTTCGTTGGTTGACCATAAGAGAAGGCTTGCAAGAAATAAACATGCGTAGATATTATAGATATCGGATAATAGATCTGGGTATATCCTGACCAGGGGCAAATTGTCCTACTCCAGAAAGGGTGCCTACAGGGATGGGCCTATACGGTGTGGACTTAGTTATAGATAGAAAGATAGATAGACGTCTTTATTATCCAGGCGGGATTAAGGCCAGCTAAACCATTTCTTCCGTCCAACCTTTATAATATAAATAAAATTTTCAGATTTATAATTTGTTTTAACAATTTTGAATTTACAGTAAAATATAAGATGATATAACATGAATTAAATTACATTCTTATAGTGCATAGACTACATACATTTTGCACATTTATACTCTCATTCTTACCAATTATTAAGTGCATGAGTTGTCTACAGAAGTTAAAATCAAGCAATACCATATTGTGAGTTTAAACATATTGTGCATTTTGTTATCTGTCAGTATTCGCATGGCATTTTGTGAGATATAATTAGTAGGGAAGATACAAGAAGAACAGTTTGGTTTGGTCATTTGACTCAGGACACCTCGGGATGAATGAAATCAGGATTGCCGATGCTGGTGTCGAAGCGGTCGAACGAGGCCAGCCCTATCCGAAGAGACACCCTATCAACCCGGCACCTCCACCAAGGGCGCACTGGTGGGTGGGTTCTCACCGCACGCATGAATGAAAGTGATGATTGCTGCTAAGTGGGCATATCTCTGGGGCCGTGGTTTAGTGAGTTGTCTGCAGGACCACCTTGGAATCAATGAGATAGACCTGCATGGCCAGTTAATTGTAGGTCGTAGTTAAGTATAGGTCTCTCCCTGGCTGGATGCATGGCTCATAATTCATAATGGGGGGTCCTACTCAACTCCACACTACTCGGGGCTAGTGGTACAGACTGGGCAGAGCAAACAAACACTCGATGTGGTCACGGAGTGGCGGGAGTTTCAACTCTACATTTGAATGTATCGCCTTGTGAGTCACGACCGATGTAGGGTAACTGGTTGCATGGCCACCACCGAATCCATTCGACACCATTTAAATTTGAGAACATTCAAGAAGATTTTTTACGTCATTATCGTTTCTGACGTGTTTGACGTCAAGGCACTATAAATGAATAAATTTTTGTGGGGAACCAGCACTTGCCCCTCTCCAGTGACTTACTACGTAACTTATACAGTAAGGTGATGGAATGTCCAAGCCAAGATCCCTGCTTTCGACCGAGGGGAACTTTGGAACACACCTTCAGTAAGGGTTGACATTGCCAGTATATAGCTCTGACATATTATATAAGAGGCTAACTCATGGACGTAATTGTATTCTTGCTCAACAGATTCTCTACTGGGGTCGTGGTGATGTGTGGTACTACGCACATGGTGTTTTCTATGCCAGAAGAAGAAGAAGAAGAAGAAGAAGAAGAAGAAGAAGAAGAAGAAGAAGAAGAAGAAGAAGAAGAAGAAGAAGAAGAAGAAGAAGAAGAAGAAGAAGAGGAACGAAATGCGGTGGTCGGCTCGCGCCTACTCTGTCCAGCAGTGTACCACAGCCAGGCGCGTGATGCGAGCTCATCTAACACAGTCATTACGAGGTGGCGCCAAGTCTCACATTCTTCCACCTGTACCAGCGAGGGAAGACCAGCCACGATGACGAATGTGTGTCTGGCTTTTCAATTAGGGGTTCTTTATTACACCAGTTCTCGCATTAACTGGCACGGTGATTACGATCAGACGGACATTTAACCCTTCCAAAACTTAATTTCGCAAACAAACGAAATTCTCGGGAACTGAATTTAATTAAACTCACATTTGCATAACATAAATAACAAAAAGTGATATCCTAAGTGAAATGAGTTTCATAATTAACGATCGATGTTGCTGGCTAAGTGATTGAACGTGATTATGCCACAATGCACCTTTTTAAAGATACTTTTTAACATTCCCCAAAACTGCTGAGGGGTAAGCTATAAGACTCTTCAACCATGTGCACGTACCATGCACTACCCTAAATACAAATTTTGTGTTTAAGTTACAAGACGAACAGCTATGTACCCTACGACAAACTACCCACGACAAGCGATTGTGAGTCACTCCAGTCACAACCTTGCTTTCATTAAGTTACACGAAGTCGTTGTTTTCTAAGGTAATCATGGTCGTACAGTAAACGTGATAGGATGGTCAACATTTTTAAGCGTATTCAAATTTAAAGATGACCTTAATTGACAAATATCGTGAGTCCTTGGTTAATATATTCAAATTTGAAAAGAACGTGTTTTAACAATGGCTAATTCTTGCGTATTTTCTACGCGATCATAAGGTGATCTTGGTGCTGTGAGGTCGAGGTTCCGAGTCCCTCCATCAGCTGATCTCCGTTCCCATCTCAAAACAACGATAGACGGCCTGATGCGTAGATTAAATGTACGTAAATCTCCAGAAATCATCGAATGTGCAAAATCTCGTTAGTGTGTTTCACCAAATTTTCAGGTGTTTGCCCTACCAGAATTTTCCACTATCAGATTTTTGATAGTGAAAAACTAGGACATGATTAAAATACCGAAAAAGACAAATGTTGATTATCGTTTCGCTTTAACCCCGCAAAGGATGGATGAACGTTTCCAAGATTCTACATTTACATATCACGAGAACAACAACGATATTTGGAAATAAATACACTGCAGAACTAATTCAGTTTCACACAATTATTTACTAACGAAGAAAAAATAAATACTATATACACAAAATATAGATGTAAAAAAATCTATATATGAATATAGAATGGGTAGACTATACGATTGTATTTATTTATTTAATGTAACAAAAATAAAACAAAAAGATTTTGGCAGGCGCTTCAGTTTCTGAAAAATTAAAGAATAAAGCGATGTACTAGATGTAGAGATGTAGAGATTATCCAAAACTTACAACATGGGACATACATCAATATTTTGACCAAAATAAGGGTTGCTGAACTTATTTTTAACAGCATCAACTGTTGTGAAGTAATTAAGAATTATTTTATAAAAAAACAAAAATATTAAACAAAAGGGGCTACATATACAAAATATATTAAATAAATTGCATCCCCCCCCCCAACCACCCCTAAACCGTTGCGAATCTCGCTGGGTTCCGTGACCATGAGTTGTAAAATTTCGCGTTTCTATCACCAAACCCCGACATTTTACATATTTAGCCTCTCATCTATGTAACTATTAGGGGTAAATCTTAGTAAGTGCATGGGTTCTCTAAGATTATGTAACTATTAGGGGTAAATCTTAGTAAGTGCATGGGTTCTCTAAGATTATGTAACTATTAGGGGTAAATCTTAGTAAGTGCATGGGTTCTCTAAGATTATGTAACTATTAGGGGTAAATCTTAGTAAGTGCATGGGTTCTCTAAGATTATGCAAACAATTATCTGCATCAAGTTTTCATTCCTAGGCCTAGACTCGATCGGATTCCTCATTGATGAGAGACGTTGTGAAAGGGGACAAACAAGTTACCACCCCTAAAATAACAATTTAATGTTTGCCATTAATCGCGAGGTGAATTGTTAGTTAGGTTGATGCAAATTCAATTTCCTATCGTCAGCAATTATTGTTGTTGTCTCGTCTCCACTCCGTCTGTATCCTGATCCCCTGTTCCCCGCGGGCAGGTGATTAACATAGTTGTACGAAACCCTACACTTAGCTCAACTCTCAGACGCAATCACGAGGAATTGTCTATCAACACTTTATAACAACACGACCACCAGCCTACACCCGCGGTCAGGCTAAGAACACAACAACATGTTAGAGAAACAACTTTGCACTCGACAGATCTGATTAAAAGTCCACAAAGTTGACATTACTTTAATGTATAATTATGTGTATAATTATTTTAATATTTTTAGATGACATTATTTCGAAATTAATATAATATGTATACGCGAAGTGTTTTTTTTTTTTTTTTTTTAGTTAATAACCTATGTACAAAATATTAGTTTCTATATAAATTTCCATTGACCAACGAAATATTAACAAAAGGACGCGTGTTTCTTTCGTTGGGTTAATGTTTATGGAGATGTGTTATTGAACTCTTGTTCAGTGGCACTAACGTTTCATTTTACATTCATTTATTAACTTTTTTCCATTTTCTCGGACACACAAACACGTCGGGTTAATTTTCAGCCACAAACAATAAATGCAATATCGTAACTCGTAAGCATTACTTAATTTGACAAATTACAGCAAACCAAATCGAGAGTCTTGACAGGGGGTTTAACACGTCACAAGATTAAAAATTATTGAATTCATCATGATATGCGGCAGAACATTATATAAAAACCGAATGTATAGTAAACACTCATCTTACACCAATTACATTGATAAACATTATCCCCTATGCATAGTATATTATTGAAATTAATTCATCTGCCGTTGTGTTTTTAATATTAAAATCAAACCATTTTTATATTAAATGATAATAGCCTACTGTTTTATGAACGCTTGTTATAGCAGCGTTGATGAACGGTCGGTAACTGGTCCGTCTCCCCATGTATTCCTATTTTCAAAAAATCAATCGTAAAAGTGCGACTGTTATGAGAACTTTCTTTAATTGAACCCAAAAACGTGCCACTTTTGAAGGTCCCTTGGGAAATTTCATCAATATCGGAGTAGACGTTCATCGGTAAGCTATCAAACAGACAAACTTGTATACAAAATCGAAAAAGCCTAAAAAGACGATTTTTATTAGAAATGTTTCTTACACCGAACTCAAATTCATAGCTTATTATCTAAGTTCAAATATATCGAAAGTCCCTTGAAAGTTTCAAGATCGGTGTAGCCGTTTTATCCAGTAGAGAACGAAAAGGAAAAAACGGAGTTACATTTTTACGTTCGCTTCCCATATAATAGTGGGGTCGGTTTTATTTAAAATGGTATATAAAAAATAAAAAATAAATAATGTAATAAATTATTCTAACAATGCATATCCACTTACTGTAGATGAATTTTAATTCAGTATGGGTTTTTAATCACTCTTCGTTTACTTGTTTAGGGCTAGGGACCATCTCCCACTGAAAATTAGTTATGTGACTCAGTGGGTAGACTTTAAATACGAATTAATTACTTTAAAATATTCTTTTGTAGGGCCTACGGTTGACACCAAACATGACAAATTTATCTCCACTTTGATATTTTTTTACATAATTAAGTAATTAATGTTAATTAATCAATTAATAGTTTCATACTCGGAACTCAGCTTGGAGCCAGTAATTTTTCGAAATTATTATTATAAAATCTTTAAGATTGCTAACTTTTGAAATTGGTATCCAATTTATACCAAAATTATAGACATCTTTACGCCATATTGTAATTTGTGTTGAATATATTATAACTATTATTATTGAAAATTTAACAATGAATCTTAAACTAGGAAACGCTCAGTTGGACGCGTTGATAAGCGAGCACGTGCTATAGCTAGACCCACATTGCACATTTTATTTTTAAATTTTTAAAATTTGCGACGTTCGCTGTCCACGGGGCCATGTTTCCAAATTATTTATTATTGCCAAGGTATTTGGGTAAACCCGTGGGTAAACTTTTACTTTGTGGATAAAATCCACCGCCATCTAGAGGACCTAGACATCATTTTCTTGGGAAAACTATTTTAACTCTTTGGTAACAATAATACACTGCTTTCTCGATAGTATTTTGATTACTTCTAGGTGGCAGTGCATAGTGGCCAGAAACCGCGTGCGACTTTTCGTTGCCATGGTAACATTACTTTTGTTAAAATGTAATTTAAATAAAATAAATAAATTTTTATTTAGAGTCTACCCACTCAGTTATATAACTGATTTTCAGTGGGGGACTTTAAATCAAAGCGACCAAACCAACCCTGCAGGCCCCGACGCAATCGACGAGTGAGCGATAACCAACCAAAGATCGATATTTTAAATAGAAAATAAAGCAATCAGTGGTATGGACAGTGCGAACACCCGCGAATCAACGCCAGAATCAACAAGGCCGATTCAGAACAACTCTGAAATTTATTATGTGCTTCGTTGCTAGGACGGCTCCAAAGTCAACTATAAATTCGTGACCGGATGGGCTTTCTAAATGATTTGGGCACCTCAGATTTTGTCGCCTTTTAGTTTTTAAAAAAACTTTCGTTTAACTATAATGTAACTTTGTAACTTTTTGAACGATTTTGCCACAAAACTAATGGCATTCAATCCACATCGAAATTTGTTGATGGTCCAAATTTCAACCTGATCTGAATCTTCGTGCGACCGCTATCATGAGCCAAAAAAGCTCTAGCTTCGTGCGACTTTTCGTTGCCATGGTAACGTTACTTTTGTTATAATGTAATTTCCATCTATACTACTCATCGGATCAAAATAAAATTAACATATTCGTGACCGGATGGACATTCTAAATGATTTGGGCACCTCAGATTTTGTCGCCGCTTAGTTCAATCCAGAACGAAGCTTGCGGATGGTCAAAATTTCAACTCGATCCGAACCTCCGTTCAAACGTTATGGCGAGACATACAAACAAAAAAACAAAAAAACATTGACCATTTTTTTCGGGAGAGTCAAATGGAAATGCTCGCTTCGCTCGCTTAATTATAGTTACCATCTGTTTTGTGGACACTGTTATCATTGTTTACAAGAAATGTTGGTTTAAAAACTAAAAGCACCAAAATCCACTCATTTAGCTATAACATTGATTGTTTTCTTGACGTTGGTAAAAAAATGCTTTCAATTGATGCTAAACTTGACGAATTTATCTTCACTTTGAAATTTGTGGCAACAATTTAACTGTGGCTAGTTTATTTTAATTATTCAATTAATAGTTTCATACTAAGAAGTAATTTAGGAGCCAGTTATTTTAGAAATTAAAATTACAAAATCTAAATAATTACAAATTTTTATGCTGGTATCACATTTTGCAATAGTTGTGTTTAAGAAGACAATTTGATCCCACTATAATGAAGAGTAATATAGAAGGCATGGGAACAACAATCAAATATCACTGGAACTTTTGTATTGTAAACAAAATACATTGTAAAAATGTTGAGGCATTGTCGTTGCCATTATATAATACGATTACACTTCAACAGAACAGCATTCAAACTAATAGATAAGAATTTATCTCCAAGACCAACAAGAAATCAACATTTAATATTGACAGGTAAACTGGTAAGTTTTCTTGCTTTCACACATTCTCACATAGGGAATTTTGCACTAGCTCAATACGTCATTGGGGGTGGAGATCTGTAGGCCTCGCATTGGCTATCATCAAGACTGGTTTTTGACCAGGACGGGTGGAAGGGGGGACGTATGGTTTCATTGCTCGAATTCTGCAGGATCTGCTTACCACGCAATGACATCTCGAGAGCTTTGCAGTTGATCTACTCACCGACTAGGCCTAGTCAGAAGCTAGATTAGGTGACGCCTCTTACATATTTATTTTTATTTTATTTTTTATTTTTTTATTTATTCAACTGGACACAAATACAGCCATAGGCCATTTTACATTGTGCATTGTAAACATAATAACATTACCAACTAACTTATACTAACTTAAACTAAACATGATAACAGAGGAAATACGAATAGAAATACATGAACACATGAATAATGAATGATACGTAATGGTAAAAACAGAAAGAAAGAAAGAATAAAAAAAAATTAAAAATTAAAAATTAAATTGAAAAATTAACTAAGCATGGCTAACAAGGGGTTTTACGCTAGTTATGAACTCGCGGTGGTTCGCAAAAATGTCTAGGGTGGGTGTGGCAAGTGAATTGTAGGTGAAGGGTAGCCGGTAGAAGAGGGAGCGTTTGATAATTTCCAGGCGAGGAATAGGTAAATGAAACAGTTGAGGCGATCTGGTTAGGCGGGATGGTACATGTAGGGAGAAAAAATTGATTAGTGGAGGTCGAAGATTACCATTAACGATTTTATGAAAAAACTTCAAATAGGCTATTGTTCGAGTTGAGTTGGTTAGCTCTTCCTCTACGTCAGATTCCTGTATGTGTCCAAGACTCATTGCCAGCCTACACTCACTAGTCACTACAGATCGCTCATTATGGCTTCAACTAATTGCTTTAAGCGTTAGTGGCGGACACATACGTTTTCCTAGCGACAACAACAGAACAGCTTTCAAACTAATGATAAGAATTTATCTCCAAGACCAACAAGAAATCAACATTTAATATTGACAGATAAACTAGTAAGTTTTCTTGCTTTCACACATTCTCACATAGGGAATTTTGCACTAGCTCAATACGTCATTGGGGGTGGAGATCTCTATAGGCCTCGCATTGGCTATCATCAAGACTGGTTTTTGACCATGTCGGTGGAAGGGGGAACGTATGGTTTCATTGCTCGAATTCTGCAGGATCTGCTTACCACGCAATGACATCTCGAGGGCTTTGCAGTTGATCTACTCACCGACTAGGCCTAGTCAGAAGCTAGAATAGGTGAAACCTCTTACATATTTCTATTGTTCGAGTTGAGTTGGTTAGCTCTCTTACTAACAGAAACCCATGGATAACACTGTCCTCTCCGTCAGATTCCTGTATGTGTCCAAGACTCATTGCCAGCCTACACTCACTACAGATCGCTCATTATGGCTTCAACTAATCGCTTTAAGCGTTAGTGGCGGACACATACGTTTTCCTATAGCGACAACAACAGAACAGCTTTCAAACTAATTGATAAGAATTTATCTCCAAGACCAACAAGAAATCAACATTTAATATTGAAAGGTAAACTGGTAAGTTTTCTTGCTTTCACACATTCTCACATAGGGAATTTTACACTAGCTCAATACGTCATTGGGGGTGGAGATCTGTAGGCCTCGCATTGGCTATCATCAAGGTGGAAGGGGGGACGTATGGTTTCATTGCTCAAATTCTGCAGGATCTGCTTACCACATCACTAAATACAAATAAATAGACCCTACTTAATTGTAACAATTTATATTTATTATGCACAAACTAAAAGAATCAACTTTCCAATCAACCGGTAGGCCTTATATTCTAACATGTTCACAGTCATGATCGGTAATGTAGCAAACAAGTGAATAATCATTCTACTTTTCATCTAGACACATTTCACATTTCATCTACAAACGGACACTTCTGTCAAACTTCCACGTGCCCTCGAAGCATCTTGGTGACAACTTGGGACGTGAATGGAACGATGGAATATTCTATCTCGTTATAGCAAACTTATCCCGTATAGCAAGGTCCGGCTTAGCACTCTTGAGTGGAGTCTTCCAATCGATCCCATCGAGTTTTTCACAAACTACCGTGAGTTTCTTCAGTTCTGGGAGATGTTGAGGTATTAACATTATCGTAGGCAAAATGCTCCCCTCCCCACCACATTTAACCTCAAGCCTTGTCAGCTTGCTGCATCCCTTTATGATAGCTGCCAGCCCATCGTGTGTTACAAAGTTAAAACCATACCACGGCTTGAGGCACAACTCGGTTAGGTTCTTCAGGTTGGCACCGATGATTTTAGCCACTCGGTCAGTGTAGTTACACTGCTGAAGGCGAAGTGACGTGAGATCTTTCATGGCATCGTTGGAAAACATGGAAATCCAAGTTTGCTCTGTAAGAATCACGATGAAAGTAAACCAGAGATGACGCAGACTTGACATGTTTGCGATCTCGCTGAGGCATTCAGGAGATGGCTCCGTTAATCCCCGACGTGACGCTATGGCCAAGTCCTCTAGAAGGGTACACTTGCTGAGGGCCTTCCCAGCTTCTGCCGTCCACTCTGTAGAACCAACATGCAACAAACGCAAGGTCTCGCTAAGTTGGCTACACGTAGCAACAAGGTCTGCGGTATTCAAACAGGCACCATTATAATGGATCACCGTTAACTCCTCCACTTGAGAGCACAAGCTCAAGAGGTCTGACAATTTACACGGAAATGTAGGCATATATTCCAATCTCACTACTCTCAAATGAGCTAGCTTTATGATGACTTGTTTATAAAATACTTTGTCAAACTTTTCGTCGTCATTTTCGTCCAACACATTCTGACCATACATCACAACAAACTTCTTAACAGTTTCCTCTATGTGCTTCCGATCAAAAAAGTGAGACTCTAGATACGGTGCATCGGTCAGACAGCGGAAAATTTCTTTTGTAATATCAGTTTTCGTAAGAATGCTTGGCAGGCGATATAGCTGTGGATCCACGTGCAAACGCTCCCACTGTTTACTTACCTTAGAAACTGTATTGCATAGTTCTCCAACAGTCAAGTACGAGAAGATGTGAAGTAAAACTTCCTCTGGAAGTGACTGCATACTGGCGGTTAGGCTTAGTTGTAATTCTACGTCCTTCTTAGGAGGCTCTCCGAGATCTTTACTCATATTATCAGCAAGGTCCAGTTTAATATTTTTCTCCATCACTTCAATCAATCAAAAGTAACCTGAAGATAATAACGTCTCAAGCAGGGTGCTGAAAGAGCAATGCTAAATCGTTGTGGCAGTGTTCCTTCATTTGTTTCGAGTTTCAGTAGTTCAAAGTCCGAGCATCAGAGTGTTATCGTCGCTTTTTTGCGCGACTAATCGATTATTGGCCGATATAGCAGTTGTTCACTTCAAAATATTGATAAAACAAAAGTCTTAGAAACGCACGTGAAAGTCACATGGCAATTAAGTAGGCCTACAATATTCGAAGGCAATAATCTTGAGGCATAATAAAATGTTTTAATGTACTGACCAATCAATATAGAAAGTGATTATCATTGACCATCAAAGGTGAGAAAGGGCCCAGGACGAGTATTGCTAGGCTATGCCTTATTAGTTTTAAATTAATTCTACGGAATAGCCCGTAGGCAGTTTCTTGCTAATGGCTGCATGAATCGGCCAACTATAACACATTAACATCCAAGAAGATGAGGATGACATGAAGAGTGAAGACTACCATGCCATTTTTGAAGACCAAGATGACCAAGGCTGGCCTTTCCGTATCTTGTTTACTGGCATTCAGGCTCCAGCCCTCTCAACCCGCGCCAACGCATCGTGACCTTGACTAGACTGTGACAAGATATAAACCAGACGCAAGGAACAGTGAGTGTTATCTTAATGGCCTGCAATCAGCACGCATGGGGCCTGTTACTGGACAAGTGGACTTATCTTTTTTCCCAGGCTGCGAGAGCTAAGGGCTAAGCGCGGGCGATAGTGAGACTTCCTACATGCCCAGACGGGCATGTGGGAAAATAATCTACGTGCCCAACCACTTTTTTTACATGCCCCGGTCATCTCGGGCATGGTATTTTTTGAGCCCTGTATACCATTATGATGATCAAGATGACGCCATGAGGACTACATCTGTGACATTCAAGAAGTCAACCCGCCACCAGCTACCATGAAGACAGATGGCGTAACGGGTACAATAATATCACATTGGACAAGAGACATGTCTGATCCTCGGTCTGATCACTGTCAGGTTTTATGAATTTCTTACATCACTATCTATCATCACTAACCCAGTTCCTGAATTGAGATGTCACATTTTAGGCGTAAGGCTAATGTAAACATGCGCTTTCTCATTATCTTTTGTGCTTATTGACGGCGTTTTTCTTCTGAATTATAATGTCCTTTGTTCATGCCGCCGACTTGTGGTAGTGTGCTGAGTATGCCCCCCATCCACCCCCACCCCTCCTGCCTAACTGCTCATGCGATCTTCCAGAGATTATACCGCGTAAATAATTACCAGTCACAACATCACTTATGTTTTCAATCTGCTAGAAGTCAAAACTTAAAAGCTATCACCCATGGTGATAATTGCCTTTCCTTATCATGTTTACTCTCATTTGGGCTCCAGCCCCCCCCCCGCCCCTCCCACGCCCCGCACCAACGCATTGTGACCTTGACTTGACTGTGACAAGATATAAAACATGTAACGAACCGTGAGTGTTATCTCGGCTCGCTGCTGTTCCTCTTTCGTGATTATGAAATACTACTTCATCAGCACGTCATTGTTTATAGAACAGCATTGGGCCATCAAATTCCAACTCGCAACCTTCTCGTGGTTTGGCCCGTGATTAGGGGAGTTTTTCTCCCTGAAACTAATGGCGAGCTCTGGGTCGTCGTCGGGGACTTTCCCCTTCCCTTTGACTACCTCCCCGACGGCGACGACAATGACAACACGGACGGATGATGACACAGACGGAGACGACCACGACGTGGGGGAACCCCTGCCCTCCCCATACGCTTGTGGCTGCAGGCCTGTCCAGTGAGTGTCCACCCCTTGTCCCCCCGCGTCTCCCCTTACGTCCCTCCCTTCGTCTCGATTAGCCAACCATGTTGCATAAATATGAGACGTAAATCAATATCCAATCAATCAATCAGAACAGCATTACGTCCGAGATATTAGTCCATTAGACACCATCACACACGATTTTTTTGTTGCGTCATCGTCCGTATTGTCATCGTCGTCGTCGTCGCCATCGGTGAGGTAGTCAAAGGGAAGGGGAAAGTTCTCCGAGGGCAGACGACGTCCATTTTTTGCCTTGTACGAAGCTCTGGGCCTATTTGACTCCCCGGGTTCAGACATGCTGAACCCATCTGGACACACAGACGGGCGCGTGGATTTTTATTAAAGTTCCTCTTTCATTCAACCAACTTTTAGCCTTTTCCTTTGACTTTCAAAATATTGGCTCGAGTGCTCTGGAATCGAAAATATAACTATATAATAATAATAATAAGAAGAAGAAGAAGAAGAAGAAGAAGAAGAAGAAGAAGAAGAAGAAGAAGAAGAAGAAGAAGAAGAAGAAGAAGAAGAAGAAGGAAGAAGAAGAAGAAGAAGAAGAAGAAGAAGAAGAAGAAGAAGAAAAATAACTCGGCTAAATGGCCGGCTCGATGTTGACACAGTGAACATTACACTTGACATTGACTCCACCGGGGCAGGTTAACCAAGCGCATCATGGCATGTATAGCCAGCTCGTTAAAAAGCAATAAAATCAACAACAACAAACGACAACCTCCCATTATATCAGGTCAGCACTTCCGCGTCAACATTGTTGAGTGCGTATTACACGCATTCATTTACAAGTGTTACCGGCCACTCATGAGAAGTTGGTACCACTGGCCAAGAAAGTGATTTATGAGCGTATCATTACGGGCGCCGCTTCCGCAGCTCCCATGCACGTCGGCTAGAATATGGAAGAACAAACTTCTTCCGTTTTGTTAATAATGGGCTTAGCGTTCTACATAAAGTTCATCATCATTAGTCGATCTAATTTACGCAACGCGGCTTCTGTTCGGTGTAGGTGTGTGTAGGGTGCTGTTCTTATCGGCCGATCACGCGAGAGAGGGAAATTATTTCTACTTCCGGTGAACGAGTGAATTCTTCATCGGGGACCGGAAGCAGAGGAGTGGAATTATTGCTTCCAGTGTCGTATGCGAGCGTTGCATGTTTTCCAGAGGCCTATATTCTCAGCTCGTACCTCTGTCTGGGGAGAGCTCAGCACATTTCCCATGGCTCACTTTTGTTATAGTAGCTGACCGTAAATATGCCACGAAACAGGTAATTTGTGGTAATTTCGCAAGCTTGCATATAGGGGGAAAACTATTTTAAATGTTAAAATCTGCTCTGATAGCAACATGAGCTCATCCCTTGTTAGCATCGTTCCAAAAATCCAAAATTTATGGGTGAAAATTGAAGGTCGAAAAGTTGTCCAGACTATATGTAAAATTATAGCTGGATTTGCCGATCAAGCGAATTTTTAAATGGACACAACATTGTAAAAAAAAAAAGTTAGCCCTAGCTGAGTCATCGAAGCGTTTTAAGTCACATTTAGCTAGGATCGCACAATGTAATGGCAATGGCCATGAATACACACACATTACTTCTCTCACTTTATTGAAGTAATGCGTAACTTATAGAAAAAAGTAAAGTTTAGTAAAATTCAAGTTATAGGTAGTTGAAAATTATTATTTAGACTCTATTATAACACGCAATTGCACAGAAAACAGCCGGATAAATAAAAATGTCATAATCAGCGGGACTGGGAATAGCACAAAGTAAAGACAGGAAGAAAATGCTGATAGGCCTAGTTCTTGCCACGCATCGTTGGGCCGAAGTAAAATATCATAAAACTGTTTTCTTGACGCATTCCTGAAAACAGCAGACCGGTGGTGGTCGAAGAGCAAACAAAACAAAACACTTTGTGGTTCAGACGCTTCGAAGTCCAGCTGCCAAGATGCACTAATCACTGGTGCACGGCCGTGTGATTATACACAGCCTTCCTAATTAACTGTCAAACTGTTCGAAGTCAAATAAAAACCCTTCTCAGAGGGCACAGACAAACCTTCCCCTATCAATTACATTTCTTTCCTCCCTGACAAGGTTCTAAATCGTTACAAAACAAACAATCTAATTGACGGTTTTAAGGGTTGGGTTTTTATGTGATGTTTTGTTTCCTGGAACTAAACACATCTTGTAATCATCCCCCCCCCCTCCCCCCTGTCGTGCCCGAATCAGAAGCAAGACATCCACACAGGTGACTTTTAGCACCACCACTCTGATATAGAATGTCACCTAAATTTCTAAACGGTATTTTCCATGAGAAGATGTATGTATAATCTGAAACACAACCCCTTACTTAAACCCCAGAAATCACGTAATCAGGTTATTGAACTAATAAAAGTTTCGTAACTTTTCACTTTTACGGTTTTGTCCTATACGCGTTTCCAAGCAAAGGGGTTGCTACATGGTGGCGAAAAATGCAACTGTCCGATCAGTGATAGTCGGAGGAGCGCGCTATGTGCTTACCTGAAGAACACATGTCATTCCGTGTTTGTCACTTATAAATATGTACAATCACAGGTACATTGTCGTTGCTCTCCCAAAATGTTGTTAATTGATGATTATCAAAAGCATGGGGGTGCACCAAAATAATAAAATCGCTCTCCAATATGCGGGATTCGAGACCATGTTTACCAGAATAATATTACTATATTCAGACCTGCGCCCAATGCACCCATGAGACACCAAGGATGGCATTTGTATCCATATTACAATTCTCTAATTATAATATCATAATAAATCATTGGTATTTATAGGCTATATACCAAATATAAGCTAACAGGGTACGATATAAATACTAAATCAAATTCAAACAGTCAAGAATGTTCACAACTCATAGTAAACACACACATACAGTATCGCTCGCTTCTTATGGCACTTTTAATTGAGATATACTTCTTTCGTTTTGTTATGATAATTTAATATAAATAAAGTCATACTCATAATAACAATAACAAAACAATAACAAATATAATATTAATTGTATTAGCGCTTATGCACAAGTCCCAACTCCTTTTCTACCTTATATAATTAATGTAGGCCTACATATACCATTTACCGTCATTGTTCATTACCAATATTTAATACATAATATTTTATATAATATCATAATAAATACGATTTATATTATTATAGAATAAGTATAATGATATGACCTACAAGATTTAAAAGCTGTCTGCAGAATGACGCGTCATGCCATTATTGACATACAAAACAATAATAAAAATAGGCCATCAGCTATTCAATAGGCCTCCTTTTCATAAAATGTATATTTAAAAAACCGGAAGTCCTAAGTGTATACTAGATAAATATATATAGGCCTACTCCGATTTCGTTTACATTGTAAAACGAAGTAGAAAAAGTGCAAAACAAGTGTAGGGCTATAATTTGCTAGAATCTCTTTTGATTTTGGATATCAAGTAAATTATTGAAATTATTAGTATTGGGCAACATTTTCTTGGCAATCATCATCGATATTCATCATTCAACATTTTTTTATACACTTGTTTCTGTATTTAATAGTTTAACAGTGTGGTTTGTTCTTTTCGAGCTCATATCATCAAATAATCTCAATTATTTGTTGTAATTTAAAATGCCATTAAATTCCCGTTATTAACAAAGCCGATCCCCAAAACTTACGAATTTTACTAATAAAATACGCGGACGATGTGACATAATCAACAATGTTTTCGCAAATGATCAGAAATGTAACAAAAATCAAGTTGAAGCCAACTGAATATACAGCGCCCGCCGTAAGCAGCTCGCCTCTATCACTGATCGGTCCGACATGTTGCGTTTTAGTGCTGCCATCTATCTTTGCTTGGAAACGCGTATAGTGTTATCGAATCTGAGTTGAATAGGGTCTATATTGGAATAATTGAACCGGGACCTGAATTTTACTCACATTTTCACAGTCTACACAACAGAGGAAAGATTGTAATATTAATTAAGTAGCTTCCCTCGCATCTTTTGCATGGATTACTCACATATCCGTGCTTGATTTTCAGAAGTAGTTGCCATATTGTTAGCTTGGTAACCCCAGTGTAGATTTTACGTTTTATGACACTATAGAGCTATTCTTATAAAATATTAAATATAATTATAAAAATACCACCATATATACACATACCCTAACAAACTACTTCTTAAAACTCGTTATCTTCCTAGCATATTCATATGGTCAGTCTCTTCTTCACCAAACACATATTTTATTTTGATTATCAATGATTCTACCTCCTCTTTATTTGCAAGTACGAGTGTTGGTATAACCTAGTACGTTAATAAATGTGCATGGTGTACGAATGGGAGATGCAAAATTGCGCACCATTTTGATTGCACTTCCAATTTATATTTGCGAATTGGCTCCACACAATTGCATGCAGATTTGAATACAGCGTGCATTCCTACATGTTTTAAACTGTAATCTGCAGTGCATTTGAGTTTCCATCCAGCCGGCGGCAGTGTACATACAATGGTTGTAAAAATGAGAGTGCAAAAAACCTTCGTCGAGAGATTGAGGAGATAGCGATGTTCGAAACACGTGCATGAAATAGTAATACACACTAATGAACTATGGGACAAGTTATCAGTAATCAGTAAACACTATATCATGGGTGTGAGGGAGCGAAGCTAGCAGAAGCAACACTTTTCTCATGTCTGTCTGTCTGTCTGTCTGTCTGTCTGTCTGTCTGTCTGTCTGTCTGTCTGTCTGTCTGTCTGTCTGTCTGTCTGTCTGTCTGTCTGTCTGTCTGTCTGTCTATGTGTCACGTTTTACGATACAAACCGAACAAGACTTCCGTTTGACTTATTATATTTATTTTGTTATGATTGCCCTCGACGCAGAAGACACAGAATATGTTTGGTGACAGAGAGGCGGGGCTAGCGTCACCCAAACTTTTCATGTAAATACCCGGCACCTCCACCAACAACAAGATTTAGTTTCTATCCCCCGCAAACTTGACACTTCGATCAACAATGAACTTAGAAAAATTGAAAAAAAGGAATTATTTCAATGTTGTATTCTTTGCTGCCTCTTTTGGGTGTATGAATCTCCCTTGCGAAATGTTGGATCCAGTGGATGGTTCAATAACGATATCGTGTGGATTGGGCGTAGGAACACGCTTATGTCACAAAGAGGTGGGACACATCTGAGACACAATTAAAGAGAAAGTGGTCCATCAGGTGTAATGTGTAACTGACAAACTGTACAACGTCCAACATGGTGACCGGCGAACTCCTTGCATCATGCGTGGACCCACGATTAGACAGAACCCACCCACACATTGGCTAAATCGTTCCGCAAAATATTAATCACTTCTATGTCTTTAAGTCTGCCTCATCCTCATTTACAAAGAAACTGTCATCAGCTAACTTCTCAAATATCAAATTTACAATTTTAGATCCTCATTTTATAAAGATTACTATCATAGATTTTTTTATATCAAAATTTTAAAGTTTGGGATTTGAGATCCTCGTGTTTACAAAGCAAAGTATGTTGTCTCCTGTTGTCACGTTTGTAGCCAAACAAAAGTGTTAGTTACGATTCCAAAAATTTTTTTTTTTAAAATTTTTATGAAATTTTCTGGGATTAGTGTTTTGTTCTCACCGTTCCACAAAGACGAGGTGACAAGTCGCATCTATGTTTGTCACACAATGAGGACGTTATATGATGGTATAAACATAAACATTCTGCTATTCGAGATGATGAGTGAGTGAGTGAATGATATAAACAGACACAAACATTACATGTGCCGTATTCGAACCCGCGTCCCGAGTGAGCGGTTCAGACCTGCTCGACACACCGCGGACGTCCACATAGTATAACACTGTTTTGAGAAAGAAAAGAACGAAGTTAGAAGACTGGGGCGAATGAGAAACCAAGATGGCGACGACGGAATAGTCACTATCGCGCGGGTGGGCCGATCAAGCAGCCGCCGACTCTCCCTCGCTCAAATCAAACCAACTTTCCATCATTATTATAAGTATTACCTCGATAGTGGATTATATCCACGGGTCTAATAATAGAAATTACTTCCCCGCCGTTTGCGCGTGCTGGGGAAGTCTCATAGATTATAATAATATACACGTGGCATTTGTTTGTGTTTACAAGTGGTCATATCATACAGATTGTCACTTTAACGAACTAATTAAAGACTCATATTTGATTTACCTTATTGTACGTCTATCTTGTTCAGTTATAAAAAGTGATTTAGAAAGGTGGAAACTAAATAAATCTAAGTATACATAAATACACTCGCACTCGTGCAGCTAGGGCGTGTTGTTGACCAGGGTTCAAACTCCGTGAGGTATATATGGCTTTTTATTTCCTTCCTTGTATCCCCAAATACATAAAAATATAAAATACTAAATTAATAGATCTCGATATAAATATTTAAATTTAAATTTAATTAAATTAATTAAATAAAAATGAAATAAAAACATATTAAAATTCAGCATGAAAATACGTTCTCTATTTTAATTTGAACCACAGAAAATATAAATGGTTAATTTGAGTTAGATGATTGTGTCTATATTTCATTTGTTGTGCATTATATGAATGAAAACAATTTCATATACGAAAGAAAGACTTATGATGAAATAACCAAGAAAATGCTGATGGTATTTCTAACAGAAAACAATGTTTAGTAAGTTCTCAAAAAAATAGTCACCGAATAAGTTAAATAATGTATATAAAAAACTTATAACCGCACCAGTTAAGGCAAGTTTCGTCACCCCTGCCCCACACGGTCGTAGAATTACAACAATTAGAAGGAATAAATAAACAAATACGCGTCGCAATCATGTGAATGAATCGAATTAATGAAGCAACTCGATGATTGCCCCATTAATAAAGAGAATTAATGTAACTGGCCGTAATCACGAGGGAGCCGGGCCGAACGCCGGACCACCGAGCTAGAGGCCTGAGACATGCGAGTGCTGGCTGGCTCTTGCATCTGGACTCGAGCAGAGATACACGTTCAACAGTCTTGTTGTAGGTACACTGTCGTTTTAGTTGTGTATATATTAGTGTTTATTATTTTGTGTGCATTCATGTAATCTTAGTTTTATCATAGACACGTTGGATAAATAACTCAAATAAACACAAAGTTATGTAGTTTAATAAATCAGTTTTTTTCTTTTCGTTTTTCTATTCCGATTTTTTAATTTTATTTCTTTTTTTATTCGTTTTATTTTCTTTTTTCTTTTTATATTTGGTTCGTTAATTAATTTAATTTAATATCCATTTTGAATTTGTTACCGAAATTATTATATTTTGATATTACTATTTCAAACTTTACTTAAGTATACTTTATTGTTGTGTCTGCACTTATGTAATTAGATTTATTTGTCCTTCTTTATTAATCAGTTCGTTTAACTGAATAGTATAAACGTTAAATAAATAAATATGTCTTGTAGAAAGAACAATATAGCTTAATATTTACAATACATTACAATAATTCACTATCGGATCTCGATTCCGATGTGTTATCAGAGCAGAGCTGTTTGTTTCATAATGAATTAATTGGAGCCCGACCTGTTGAAGACTTATATCCTAGTAGCACAAATTTTAACAGGCCTATACTTCCTTTATTATATTCTAAACCCCATAATATTCTTTCTTTGAGATAAAATCCTCAACTCAAACAACAACATTAGGCGTCATAACGCGTAATGTTGTTTAATTAAAATAGTTTACGATTACAGGTTACTGCACTGTATAACAATTTTTTGCATCAATTTGTTTCTTTATCGATAACTTGAATGTGAGCAAATAATTCTGCATAATATGACATTCATGAACTGAACTTGCATAACACTCAAATAAACATCAATTCCCCGTCATGAATTTCTGTACATATTCGACAAAATACCCGGTCTCAGTTACCACGGATAATCGAGTTATTATATAATCAAGAACAATCGACCTGAGGCAAATATCTCCCAGCTGAATTATGTAGTCTATAGCCCTCTAGGTTTACAAGTCCGACATGTAAGGAATTAGTACAAATCCCAATATAGTAGAAACTGCTTGGTGTGTGGATATTCTTCGGTGTAACAATATATTTTGATGAGTTGCTATTAAAAAACACTTGTCCTCTTATCGAGTTAATTTTTTTAGATAAAGGTTGCAATGATGTCTTTGTTGGCAGCCCAACAAGATGTGTGTGAAATATTCCGTTCAAAACATCACATATTCAATGGTAAAACAGTGATCACAGATTAACCTGTCATCTAAGACAGCACATGGCCAACACTGTTACACTATCCTTGATGGTGTAAGTTTAGATGCGCACTCACCTAGGCGCCTCGTGCTGTGCTCAGCGACGGTGTATGGACCCATGCGTCGCCCATGGAGGGGACCAGCCAGTGCACTGCAAGCAATAATAACAGCAAACATAACAATTTATACTTGCGCGACCCGATATTGTAGAGAAATTATAACTCTGAAGTGATAATTCGTCGAGTCGTGAGGGTGCCACTGTTCTAGAAGTTGCAACATACGCAAATAAACAAAACAACATGCAGGGTACCCCGCTGAGATGCATTTTTTTTAATTTCTGGATTGATTCCCATATAAGTTAACCAATTACAAATATGGGAGTGTTTCCATATTAGTTAAATTGAGAACTATTCCCTTGCAAATGTCATCCATAGTGACGACGCTGCGTCAGGAAACAAAGAATAATGAAGAGAATTAACCCTTACGACGCAACGAAACATACCGCTAAAATTATAATTTCTCAACAAAAATAATAATTTATTTTCTATATGTCAGAACTCAGAATAGCATAATAATACCGATAATACCCTTTGATGGTCCTGGTGGCAAGAGTAGCAATTGCTCCTTACCACCAATTTATAAAATAATAATTTCTTATTATGAATTGTTGTATTTATGTAATAAGATATATTTAGTTATCCACCTATGTCAATCAGTTTTTAACTGAATATAGGATAGGCGTCAAATAAATAAATACAAATGGCATACTATTATTGAGCCAAGTTCTTCAATATATTTTTAAAAGTTATAATATTCTTAGATTTCGTACTGCAAATTGAATCGCATACTAGGCCTAGATACGCTAACTATACATGTATATTTTGATAATGGAAAGTGGATTCGCATCATTCCACATATTATAAGATTGAATTGTGCAATAGATATATGGGAAACCGAATATATGGAAGTAATAAGTTTTATAGAGATGAATTGTCAAGAATGATCCAGCTAGGGACTTTTTTGTGTATAGAATATATAATCATAAAACGTATGATAAGATAATAAAGACCAAAATATATATATAAAAAAACAATGTTATACCATAGCCATAAATTAAAGATAAAACTAAAAATATCACCAAATCACCAAGAACAATGAACCTATACAGATCGCAACCAATCATAATAAAACATACAACCACCAAATGTATCTACATAGATATAGAAAATGCATTTACCCAAATTCATTCAATATATAAATCATATGAAAGACATAATAGGACTGCAAGACATCGCATTTTTAATAATAAATTCATTATATTTTGTTATTTTTTATTTGAATAAAAGTCTCAAACGTTCTAGAATTGCACTTATGTCCTGCGGTGAGATGGTATTCTCGTGACATGGACGCCACCTGCGGAGCGCCGAGGCAACTAACGTGCTAGTGCCTAGTGCGGCACTTCGCCACGAGGTAGCAGCACTAACGAGGAGACGAACATTATCGCAATGATCGAGTTTATATTTCATTTTTTAATTTTAGTAAAAATAACAAAATATATTGTTTAGAAAGGGGAACACTTCAAGTAAAATACTGAAATTCGATGCAATAAAACCCCGACAGAGAGTCGAACTCAGGGCTGCGCTCCGATCTTTCGAGTTGGGTTTCAGTATGACCGGATTTTATTTTACAATAAAATTCACCGACGGATAAAATCTAAAAAAATAGTGTAACACGTGCTCGTTGATCGTCTTCTAAACAGTGTTGTGACTTATCTAGATATATCTAGATAAAATCCATTATCTATTATCTTATCTAAATAAGTTTTTCGTTGTTATCTTTTTCTATTATATAGATAAAATTAAGTTTATCTTATCTAAACGTTTTAAGTTTTTCGATAACTTTTACTGAAAATAAAATAATCAACAAAAATGTAGACAAAAATATAATAATCACTTTTTAAATGAAAAATACTTCTGCAAGTTGTAATGTGCGTACCAGGGTAATCTCAACTTGTCAAGTCTGACAAAAATTTCAATTCACAAAAAAACTATTGTTGGGGGAAAAAATTGAAATTGACGTGTTTTTTTTTAAAATCTTTTAACTAATCAAATTTATATAGATAATTATTTTTATCTGTTATCTTTTATTAAGATAAATTTCTACACTTTATCTATTAATCTTATCTAGATAACATTTGAGAAAATTATCTTTATCTTTATCTTAATAACAAATAAATTATCTAGTCACAACACTGCTTCTAAAGCAGCAGATAACTCGGACAATCCTTCTCTCAGTGTTAGCAACGCGCTTAATTCTTACCATACCATCTGGCCGTCTAGTCTAGTGGCTAGCAAATAAAACTATCAAGGTTAAAGTGGAAGACTCGGGTTCGAAGCCCGGTACATATATGATAAATTTTTATGTTCTGATTTTTAAACTATTCGAGAGGGGTATCTTCGTCTGTTGTACATCTCCTGTGCCATTAAATAAATGATTTTCATTTCCTTATTTATTGATGATAATTGATTGGATGAGAGCAGATAACGTTACGAATAATTTGCCCGGAGGTTAAGACTTGCGCGATGTATGGAAGACTCGGGTTCGAAACCCGGTATATTTGGGAATTTTTTCTTCTGTTTTTAAGCTATTCTAGAAAGATATCTTCTGTGATTTGTGATCAGCTGTGCCATAAAATTAAATGATTTTTATTACCATGACAATGCCCTGGTTAATTAGTATTGGGTGAAGTAGAGAAGTCTTTACCTTCAACCTAAACATCAGCCCACTAGTACTAGTGGTTACGACTTGTGCGTTGTACGTTGAAGTCTCGGGTTCGAATCCTGGTAAGTCTGGGGACTTTTATTGAATTTTTTCTTCTGTTTTTTAAACTATCCAAGAGAGATATCTCTGTAATTTGTGACCAGCTGTGCCATAATATTAAATGATTTTTATTACCTGACCTGACTTGTAAATATAATTGTTTTATTGAATGAGCGCAGATGATGTAACGAATAAGTTACTTTATCTACATAAAATCATACGTCCACCTAGTCTAGTGGTTAAGACTTGCGCGATATACGTGGAAGACCCGGGTTCGAATCCTGGTAAGCCTGGGAATTTTTATTGATTTTTTTCTTCTGTATTTTAAACTATCTAAGAGAAATATCTTCTGTACTTTGTGACCAGCTGTGCCATAAAATTAAATGCTTTTTATTACCTGACAATGACTTGTTAATATAATTATTTTATTGGGTGAGCGCAGATGATGTAACGAATAAGTTACTTTATCTACTTAAGATCATACGTCCACCTAGTCTAGTGGTTAAGACTTGCGCGATGTACGTGGAAGGCTCGGGTTCGAATCCTGGTAAGTCTGGGGACTTTTATTGAATTTTTTCTTCTGTTTTTAAACTATCCAAGAGAGATATCTTCTGTATGATTTGTGACCGACCAGCTGTGCCATAAAATTAAATGATTTTTATTACCTGACAATGACTTGTTAATATAATTGTTTTATTGGATGAGCGCAGATGATGTAACAAATAAGTTACTTTATCTACATAAGATCATACGTCCACCTAGTCTAGTGGTTAAGACTTGCGCGATGTACGTGGAAGGCTCGGGTTCGAATCCTGGTAAGTCTGGGGACTTTTATTGAATTTTTTCTTCTGTTTTTTAAACTATCCAAGAGAAATATCATCTGTATGCTTTGTGACCGACAGCTGTGCCATAAAATTGAATGATTTTTATTACCTGACAATGCCATGTAAATTTAATTAGTTTATTGGGAGAGCGCAGATGTAACGAATAAGTTACTATATCTACATAAAATCACACGCCCACCTAGTCTAGTGGTTAAGACTTGCGCGATATACGTGGAAGACCCAGGTTCGAATCCTGGTAAGCCTGGGAATTTTTATTGATTTTTTCTTCTGTTTTTTAAACTATCCAAGATAAATATCTTCTGTAGGCACTTTGTGACCAGCTGTGCCATAAAATTAAATGCTTTTTATTACCTGACAATGACTTGTTAATATAATTATTTTATTGGGTGAGCGCAGATGATGTAACGAATAAGTTACTTTATCTACATAAAGTCACACGTCCACCTAGTCTAGTGGTTAAGACTTGCGCGATGTACATAGCAGGCTCGGGTTCGAATCCTGGGAATTATTCCTTATTTTTTTTTCTCCTGTATTTTACACTATCCAAGAGAGATATCTTCTGCACTTTGTGACCAGCTGTGCCCTGATATTCAATGACTTTTATTACCTGACAATGACTTGTTAATATAATTATTTTATTGGGTGAGCGCAGATGATGTAACGAATAAGTTACTTTATCTACATAAAATCACACGTCCACCTAGTCTAGTGGTTAAGACTTGCGCGATGTACGTGGAAGACCCGGGTTCGTAGCCCGGTACGTTTGGGAATTTTTACTGATTTTTTTTCTTCTGTTCGAAGTTACCTACTTTAAAATCATCAGTCCATCTCGTACGAAATGTACGTGAAAGACTCGGATTCGAAGCCCGGTTAATCTATTTTTTAACTATTCAAGAGAGAAATCTTCTGACATTCATGACCTTTCCCATAACAATAAATGAGTTTCATATAACCTGACACGTTCATTTAATTAGTTTTTATGGAGCGTAGTGAACGTTACGAATATTTATAGGGTTTACCCACTAAACGATATGAATGAATTGAGAATATGTTTTACCCATTTGTTCGCTCTCCCGAATGAACTGCTACTTTACTTTTTAGGGAATCTTTGAAATCTCTTTACTTTAGACCTCCCACGTTTGTGGATACAACTGAAGAAGAATCTCATAAAAATAGTACTTTCACAATCGTTTAAATTTCTCATAGGTACAAATACAATTGGGTCGCTCTCTACCAGACAAATCAGGGGACCTTTGAAATCTCTGAACTAAAATTAAGACATTCAACGTTTTTTAGTACGATCTAAAAAATAGTTCTAATTAAAATCGTAATCTCTTTTTTCTCGAATTTCGCAGAGTTAAAATAAAATAAATAAGCCTACCCATCACCGCGATTTTAAGAAGAGGGGGGCCTAGTTGTTACAATGTCGAGAGTAGACCTGACGCAGGTTCGTCCTTGGTTCGATCCCCGACCTGTGCCCCCCCCCCACACCGCGCTTCACTACACCGCCTTGTTGTTGTTGTCGTCGTCTCCTCGCCGTGTGATTGTTGTTGTTGCTGTTGTTGGCGGTGGCGGTGGGCTCAAAGGCTGTGGAATGGTCGCGCTTCGTCGAGCGTAATGCCAGACTCTGGCGCCAGGCACCGCGGGGGGGCAAACACGGGACCGGGAGGGGGGGAGGGGGGGGGGACATTACGCATTTTCTCAGACTTTTAATTTTAATTTAACATCTTCCAGGCTATAAATTGTTCCCATAACACAACAGAGAGCCCCGAGGCGATGTGCCCTAGGGATTTATACGCGAGTGTCTTTATGGGTCTAGTGCTAGGAGACTACAATAGTTGTTTAAACTTACTTACATAGGAAGACAATTTAATCATAGATAGTACGTACAGTACAGCAGAGATGTAATGTAATTTATAATTAAAAAACACGTTTGCTGCAAGACGTCAGCTGACAAAATAATTATTATATGGTAATCAATCAATAATTTTTGGATGAGCGTAGCGAGCGAAGCGAAGATTCCATTTCACTACACTGGAGAAAAAAATTCGGAATGTTTTTTTTTTTCTTTCTTTCTTTCTGTATTTTTGTCTGTTTGTTAGCACGATTCCGGCTAAACCGATACTCCAATTGCAGATGGAATTTTATGGAGGCCTTCAAAATCTCTGAACTTGAACTGCCACGTTTTTGAGCGCCATCGAAAAATTATAACTCATAAAAATCGCAATTTTACGATTTTTTTCGATTTTTTGAACAATTTATTTTTTTTATAAACATCTACATGCTTTATCCTTTTTTTAATGATTTTTTTCACAGAACCTTAAATTTTATGAATTAAGATATTCGTTGTGAAATTTGAGCACAATCGAAAAATTATTTCTAATGAAAATAGAAACTTTGTGGGTTTTTTTTTTAAAAAAATTTTTTTTTACTTATTACACCTACATGCTATGATCCTATTGTAATAAGTTTTTTCACAGAACCTTAATTTATTAATTTATATTGTTCGTGTGAAATTTGAGCGCAATCGAATAATTATTTCTTTAAAAAATCGCAATTTTTTGCTTTTTCTTCTTTTTTTAAAAATTACGATTTATTAAAAAAATTTAATATTTAATTTTTATTTTTTATTAAATTTAAATTTTAAATTTTTTAAAAAAAAATTGGAACTTAGTAATAATTTTTTCACAGAACAGAAAACCCGCATAACAATGGCAGCTCAATGCCCCAATACGCTCATCCACAACGCGGCGGGACTTAAGCGTTTTCCTAGTAAATATCTATCTCAGTGGGGTATCGAACCCCGGTCTCCCGATTGCAATCTATTCACCTGACCGGTAATTGGGAGACCTGGGTTTGATACCCCGATGAGATGGATTGTTTAATTTCTGGATTGATCTGACTGACGTGAAGCCATTTGATCCTGGACAATTTTCCTATACGATGATGTTATATATAATATGGTATCTTTTAGAGCCTCCTGCCTCACCCTCTTTGTTCATCCTAAGCCATCACTTTAGTTTCAATAAACTCTTCCTCATAATATATCTTTGCATCGCGAGACTCTGATTCAAAAGATCTCGAGTTCGGTTCCCGCCACCGTCAATCGTGATTCAACGTTTTCCCAAGATTTTCTTCGGTCGTCAATGCCGCTAATGCGAATGCACAAGAGTGAGTCATCTCAACAGACCGAGGAACATGCAAATTGTCCACAGGCAAGTTTCCTACTATAAATTAAAAAAAGTTGTGGCTTGGTGGTCGCAAAGCAGAGGCGTCTCTCAGTCAGGAGGCCACGACTTCGATCCCCGCCCCCAGAGCAAGGTGTTGCACATTCCTTCCCACCGTCTAGCACCCCACATACCTGAATTAACTAACTAACCCGCTTTGTTTCAGCCGAGGAGAGGAGAGGAGCCAGACGGGAATGCGGCGTCGGCCCCCCGTGGTCTGTCTTCTCCTTCGTTTGTTTTAGTGTGTTCTGCTACTGAGGGGCCGCCGCCCCGGGGGGCCAGCCCCCTCCCCTCCCCCCTCTAGATGTCAATCCGACCTACTTGGAATATCTCGCAGAGTTTATCGTCCGACTCCCCGAGTGATCGGACGGGGGGGGGGGGACATAAATCCAACGGCCACGGCGGTTTCAATGGCGGACGAAATTAAATTGATAAGTAAATGTTCATTTTTATATTTTATGTTATTAAATTTAAAGTTGATGAGTATTATTGCCTTGGACGAGCTTATTTTTTTATATATATATAATTTCGTGAAGAGAGCATCCAATTATTCCAAGGGCGCTCAGTCCAATCAGGTTATTGTAGCTAACGGCTAACGGAAGTTTAAGGCGGGAGTAAACCATGTTTTGAGACATTTGAAAATGAAATTCGGAGTGTTGTTAGTAATTTAACTAACAAGAACACAATTTATTTCATCTTTGGACGAAACTAAGAGTATAGGTCAACTGGTAATTAGTAATCTAGCTAGTTCGTAGTAATCTGTGAACGTAAGAGGATCTTACTAACTTCAGGTTTTATTTTCTTAATAGTAAGGATTTGTTTGTACAGACCATGGGGGAAAAGTTGCGTCTTTAGGTGGCCGACTAGAGGTACGAAGGTGGGGATAGACTACATATTTTGGGAAGGAAAATGCACTTTTTCAGATGACTCATTCCCAGTTTTCACAGTAAGAATAATTAGGGCAAATCTTGGAAATGAAATCAGTCTTGATTGTCAGATTGCTGATCTATGGTCGGTTCGGTTACACTTGGGTGTGCTGGGAGGGTGAAAGGTCATGACGTCTTGCCAAGCAGGGGCTCGAACCCGATTCATTCTCAGCGCATGTCGCCTCAAAGATGACATTGCTGATGATATCTCGGCAACAGCATCAGCACGAGTAGACACAACCAGCACCACTCGATGTGAGCATAGCTGGACACTTATTCTCTCTCTCTAGTCTATGGGGATTCATAAAAAGCTCGAAAACCCGAGTTTTTTAATTGTTGCCTAGCGACGCCCCATACAGACAGCAGCTATCTGCAAGGGACTGAGACGGCGCCCCCTACCCCACTACTGTGTTGTCGGCGCCAGAGACGACGTGTCGCAACATTGTGGGAAATAATTGCAACATATTATCTGGATTATATATTAAATGCACAGTAGCTAGGGTGACCAGACGTCCTGGTTTTCAATCTGTCCCGGTGTCCCGTAAGGTACCACCCGGGACGTCCAAGTGTCCTGGCTAGTGGTTTTCCATTCTACTCTTGAGGCCTTATTTTTATGGGGGATGGTCCGAGATAGATATTAGTTACAGGCAGACAGGGAGTGGGGGGGGGGGGTACATTTTCCAAGTTGTATTTGTTTCCTTGTATTTATATACGTCTATATTGTTGTCCGTCATTGATATTCAAAGAGCTGCTAAACTATGACCTGAAGCTACGCACAGAACCGACATAAATAGCTCAAGTGTGAGACTCTTATGCGGGAGGTCACCTATTCGATGCCAGTTTCAGAAATCCTGACTGAAAGTTTTCCCAGGTTTTTCTTCAGTCGTCAATGCGGATGCAAGCTCCTCTCAAGCCTTCACGGGAAGAGGGTCATGTTTCCCACGCAGAGCGGCGAGCCCGCAGTGAATAATGGGGCGCCAGCCAGAGTCCTGACTGACAAGGGCTCGCTCTTCGTATCGCGGACCACCGTGCCACGCGGGGATTTGCATACTATACGTGCGGCTGCACCGGCCGGGAATAGATGGAGCTCCGTGACATGGGCGACTTGACACAGGAGTCGTGGAGTAGTTGATGATTGATTACCCGGGGCTAATCGCGACGACCGTGTAGGCCCTATGCATGACGAGGACAGGCCCGTGTTGGACAGATACAGCCACAGGCGACTTGAGAGAGCGATCTCCCCCCCCCCCCCACTGCATCAAGCACAATGAGTAGCCTACTTTGATTTGATTTACTTTAAAAAAACAATAATTGTTAAATATTAAGTTCTCGTTAATCAACATAGGCGCTCGCAGGAATTTTGGCATGGGGGGGGGGGGGGGGAATTACAATTTGTACTTTCGTTGGGTTTGGGGGGCAGAGCAGTTTGGTGGGTTTTAGAAAAAAAGTAGTGGGCTGAATCCAATACCAAAATTATGTAATTTTTGTGCAGTCGATACTCGAAACTAGAAAAACCCCAAAATGAATCTTAAAGGAAACCTTCAAAATATTTTACATCCCATTTTTTTACTTTAGTTTCAAGATATAAATACTGTGGGCGCCCTTGTTAATCAATACTCGATTACTTATAAACCGGACATTGCCATTCCTTTCGGTTTGATTATTATATAGTAAAGTATTATTTTTGTATTGATGATAAAATAAATACGTATGCATTCAGGCGTCTAAACTAGGTGTTTTGGAAATTGTGTGTGGAATGTCCGAGGACTTTTTCTCAAAAACATCTTCATTCAGGATTCCCGGTGGCAGGATTCGAACCAGAGACCTTCCGAATCAGAGACTCACACTTTACTCTAGCTAGAGAGCCACCCTTGTCGGCTCATCCACGTAATCTATACCTCGAACACCTGTACCACAGATAATAAATCTGTGCCTGTACCTTGACAACTTGTCAGCGTCGCTTCACACCCGCCTGGACATGTCTCTGCATGGTGACCATACAAGCTGTAGTGGCCGGGGTAGGTCTTAAGTCGTACCCAGCTCTGCTCTACTCTTCATGCTGTTGTTATGTTCGTTATATCGGATGAGCGTAGCGAGCGAAGCGAAGATTCCACTTTTACTACACTGGAAAAAAAATCCGGAATGTTTTTTTTTTTTCTTTTATGTATTTTTGTCTGTCTTGTTAGCACGATTCCGGCTAAACCCATAATCCGATTGCGATGAAATTTTATGGAGGCCTTAGAAATCTCTAAAACTTAGAACTGCCACGTTTTTGAGCACAATCGAAAAATTATTTCTCATGAAAATCGAAAAATTTTAAAGATTTGTTTCAATTTTTTTTTAATTTCTTCGACTTACAACACCTACATGCTTTGTCCGATTGTAATGATTTTTTCACAGAACCTTAATTTCATGAATTGATATATTCATGTGAAATTTGAGCGTTATCAAAAAACTATTTTTTACGAAAATCGGAATTTTATGACTTTTTTTCAATTTTTAAAATTTCTCCAGCTTATAACACCTACATTCTTTATCCGATTGTAATGATTTTTTTACATTATGAATAAATATATTCGTGTAAAATTTGTGCGCAATCGAATAATTATTTCTTATGAAAATTATTGCGATTTTTCCTTTTTTTAAATTACGATTAATTAAAAAAAACGTTAAGTTAATTTTAATTTAATTTAATTTAATTTTTAAAATATCTTCCAACTTAGTAATGATTTTTTTCACAAACAACAGAAAATCCGCATAACACATGGCAGCTCAATGCACCAATTACGCTCATCCAACAACGCGGCGGGACTTAAGCGTTTTCCTATATTCTCTATCATCCTGCAAACTCTTCACCAGTCCCAAGAACATGACACCTCTCAATTCACCTGTGAAGGAGAGCTCTGCATGCACAATAATTAAATGCAGGCTCACTCGAGTTGAAGATGGGTTGGACTTTGCTGACCTGATGTGCATGGCAAGAGTAGTTGATTGCTTCAAGTTTGTTTCTACTTGAATAAGAATACCACCCTCTAATATGCACCAGTTCCCACGTTCAGGCTCACTAGTTTGTACATCGGTGCAGTTAGTGCGTAGAAAGTATGTACAACAGTTATGAAAACTTACCCGTGTCACTCAAATCCTTTTTGGATATTTAATTTTTTAAATACATTTGGTGCAAGTAGTTGGTTAATTTTCCCAGAAATGTGGATTTCATAATTAAAAAAATATTATATCATTAATTTTTACATAATTTCCTCACTTCACTAAATTATTAATATACTGTATTTTAATTCATAATAAATAAATTGTATTTAATGTCAATAATAAATGATCATACTTAAGGCTATTCGACCGCGTGTTTCTATTTTCCAAAATATGCTACCAAGTCAAAAAATTATTAATGGCATTCAAACCTGGCTATTTAAGAAAATCAAAAATATTTTTTTCAAATTTTTTTCTGATCCGGTACACGGCCAATATAGCCACCTCAAAATAATTTTTAACTTCAATTCGCCAAGGGCCCCACCATTCAAAGTAGGGTGTTGTTTTTGTGACATTAATTTTCAACTGTTTTTTCTATGGACTGACTGAGAGAAAACAGATTTATTTTAACAATCGCCTTTCCTGCGAATTTTTTCGTTTGGCGGTACAAAAACGGTTTAAAAAAAACCGCCAAAAAGAAATCTGTTTTTATCTCAGTCAGTCCATAGAAAAACAGTTAAAAATTAATGTCACAAAAACACAACACCCTACGTTGAATGGTGTGCCTTGGCGAATTGAAGTTGGAAATTATTTTGAGGTGTCTATATTGGCCGTGTACCGGATCAGAAAAATTTGTAAAAAATATTTTTGATTTCTAAAATAGCCATGTTTCAAGCCATTCACTATATTTGACTTAGTAGCATATTTTGGAAAAATAGAAAACGCGGTGGAATAGCCTTAACGGAAGACAACAGCCAAATGAGGTGTTAAAAACAAGAGGTTGTCCGTTCAACTCTCAAGGTCGCTCCTCACTGGAACAAGTTTGGTACGGTTCTCAATGTTTAGACTAAACCAACACCTACTAGTTTCTCTTCTATTGTATTGTCGAGTTTACTTAACTAAAAGGTGGAATGGGATATACGATTCACATCGATACATAAATAAATAAATTAATTAATTTAATAAATATATCAGAAATCACTACAACAAATTCTTCAGCATGTAATTTGTAATCCCACAACCGCCACCACCACCATCACCACAGTAAGCGTAAGCACAGACATTGTCCACATCCCATCACCAGTATTGTACAAGTTAGGCCTAATTATAAATAATAACTTTAAAGAAGTTCCTTATCTAAGTAAGTTGAAAAGCTACGGTACTATGTATCAAGAAAATTATAAAGCTTTTTCAAATGTAAGACAAGAACTAAAACTTGAAATGATACATTTACGAATTTAAATTTAATATATAGTTTAATGTACAAAGATTGTCATATGTTATTGTATTGCTGTAAGATTGGGGTAGGAATAGAGGATTATTAACTGGAAACAGCAGCATTTAGATGGGTACAGCAGAAAAATAGGTAATATTATTTTTTAAGTGTCTTGAAAGTTCCTCATAACAAAACAATCAAAGTTACTAAAGGAGAAAAAGGAATGGGTTACTTTTTGTGAATTACTATGATGCTGCACTTATACAAATGAAAAATTTACCATGTTGGTTTGTTTATGAAAAATTAAGTTATAGTATAACCCTTCATATGCGTCGTCACAGATAATATAGAATCTGTGACGACGTAGTAGATCTTGGGTTGTCTCTGCTAGGCGGACTCACTCACAGTCACCCGTCAAGTTGAGGGGAGGGGAGGGGGCGACAACAAGGGAAGGAGGAGATTGGGACTGTGTTTTGGTGTGGTAAAGAAACTTTAGTCGAGCACTTCCAATATTCTTCTCCGATTACACCAACATACAATATTGTTACAGGTGAATATAAATTGTAGGTTGCAAGGTTTATTACTACAGCTGTTCTGAACTCAATGGTATTATTAAGTGTTAAACAAAGACATCAGCATAAGAAGAAATAAGTGAAGAAAAGGAACATGTTTGTACATAATCATCTGTAAAGAGACGCATGTAAGGTAAGGAATGAAGCTTGCTGTGTAAGCAGTCGAGTGTCATGTGGCTGGTATTCTCACACGGTCCCACAGACAACGCAGAGGGATGTACAATGTTAAGCGTGCGTAACACATGCAGGTTAGAATCCTGTAAAACCCAGTGAAGTCTGCTTCTCGGCTGGGTCCTCTTCCGTCGCCGGTCATGAGGCTCCGATCACACTGGACTCGCTATCTCTTTGGTGTCATTCCTCTCTCCACACGACCATCTCTCTTAACAGTACTAACTGTCAATATTTTTATATCAGTACTCTTTCTTTTTAGAGACCAAATTTGAATCTTCAAGTAACTAAAAATGTGTTAATAACTTAATAATATAGTTAGAAACATATAAGCATTAACATGACAGCAGATATGCTCCACCTGAACATACTTAAATAAATAAAACAAGTGAGATAAAAAGTTCAAGGCTAGAGGGTCATTCACAACCAGTATACTAGTCACTAACTTGATAGTGGCAACAAATAAAATGGGAAACCAATGGAAGCATTGAAGTACTGTGGCTAGTGTAATGGCTGTGACAGTTATACTAGAAATGTGAGACAAAGTACCGTTTTCGTTTGCTATCTCCTTGGACAGCCAGCATTTGATTGGCTTATATGACTAGGCTTACTAGTGGTGTATCCAGGAATTCAATAAGGAGGGATGGGTTGTCCCCCCCTTGGATATGCCACTAAGGCTTACTATAGTATAAATGTGAGAAAATCAAAGCTAAGATAAGTTAAAATTAATTGCAAGTCAGCATTACATTGGATGTGATTGACCATCATAGAAGGATACTTCTACTTATAACTCGTATATTTCATTGAGGTCTTAAAACATACACGGTACAAGTTACAACTCAATAAAAAAGGTTTTATAACAAAAACAAACAAAACATAAAACAATTAAATAATGGAATGTTACACAATCATTTCAGTAATAATATATCAACATGAAATGCTGGCAAGAATGTTTAAAAAATAAGTAATTAACACATACAGTATTAGAATGTTGCTTATTGATACATTAAATTTTTGTAAAATAAAAGTTAAGTACAATTTTGTTCTTATTTAAAAAAGAAATAAGATCATAGGTTATTTTGTATTTAAAATTTAAAACATGAGTATTAGAGTTAGTTAATTCTTATTTTATTAGAAAAAACTTGTTAAGGAACTGTGACAATACTATCTTTACATATTATCTACATATTTGCAACAGTAAAAATGTGACAGTCTTCCGTTATTCTGTACAACTAAACTACAAATTGGGGCATACAATTCCCTGACTTGAGTTGAACCAGCCGCCCAGCTACGACACCCGCTGCCCGATACCAATCACAGCACAACTAAAGGGGAGAAGGACTGACTTGACGGGCTACCATTCAGGCAAAGTACTATAGTCTAAATGTTTTAGAACTAGACTCGGTCCTTAAAATGAAATATTCCTATATAGGAATGCACACAATGATCAATATTATCGTTTAATAATCGATATTCAATAACATTTCGATACAAATAATATAGCCTATTAGATTACACTTACGTGATTTCGATGATCGATGATGAAAATATTATCAAATTGCACGTCCAAACAGTCATATAGGCCCTACTAGAACTAGCAAATTGCTATTGCGGAGAGCCATTCAAGGGCTATTGTATCCATGTCTTATGTGAATGATAGTCATTTTGCCATCACAGAGGTTAATAGCTTTTTTATTATCTTTCAACTGAAAAATTTGGTATTAATTTTTTAGACATCTAAATCGCACCAGTCTGTTGAAAAATTTTGTCATCATTTCTACTGACATTATTGTACAATATTATTATTATCGGTCCATAATGCAAACACACTTTTGATTATCAATAATTTTTATGCAATTGATGTGCATCCCTACTAATTACTAAATAACCAATAGCCCATAATAATGTTAATAAGATATTGAAGGCTTTCACGACCCCTGGATAAGTTTTGATTTTTACCTGGGTTGTTTCACGTTTCACCACCCATGTCGGTGATAGAACGTTGAGCGACAACTCACTATCGACACGACGCAACAACTCAGGTAAAAATCAAAACTTAATAATTTTAATGCTCCTGCTTGTGATTATGTAGTATTTAGGAATTAAATACAGATGGGAGAAACTGAAATATGCTAGGCTACACACTAACAGTACGGGCCCACTAACATTGTGATGTCGAGAACTACTATATATATATATATACATAGCTTGTTTTGTGTATTTTTATTAATTTAATGATTAATAATATATTTTATTCATTTATTTCATTAATCTGATTTAGGCCTACAAAGGAGGGCAATGAATGATTGGTTTCTTGTAGCGATTGTGTAGCTGGGCAGGCTCTACACTTCATGGCACTTGTTTGCAACTGTGAAACTAAAATGCAACAGCAACTGTTGTCAAAACTGTCTCCTATTAAGTAAACTTATGTACAAAACCATAGAATCTCTTTTATATAATGGAGTTTGATAATTCAACTATGTACAGTACGTTACGTGGACACTTTCGGGCAAATGTTAAGAGTAACTAATTAGTAAGTAGAGTTAGGTAGCTAATACGAGTCCTTGCTTGGCTACTTGAGATGAGACAAACCTACACTACGTGGTATAGTAATGCACTTGCGATAGGCACCTTCAGTGGAAGCTTGCGTAGGCAATACTCGCCCTCACATGTCCGTAGACTCTACGAACAAGACTTTATTGCACCGACCTAAATTAATTGACAGATCCGAGTCTTACGTGAATACAATTGTAGGAATTATTGCGTGGCTGCTTTGGATCCAAACTAAGACTAGTCCTTCCAGCCCAAAATTCAATACAGTACATTTTAAAAATCTTGTGCAAAAATTTACTAATTTAAAAAGATTCTTTGTATAATTATTTTGCAGAATTGTACTATACAATTTATAATACACTTATTAAGTTCTACAAGTTACTTCACAAGTGGATTACGTCGAGTGTTTGTCCCTTTTAATTTCACAAAAATGTGCCCAATATTTTCTTGTGCAAATAAAGCACCCATCTAAATCTCAATAATTTTGCTGCTACGAGGAGTGAGGCTGCAGTACGCGGCAATAGATCTGAAGGTCCCCGCTTTCGTCCGAGCTACTTTCAACAATCTATGACTAAACCGTTTGCTTCCCCCTTCAGAAATAACTTGTAGCCTATGTGCTTCAGATTGCATCAAATGCAAATGGGATAACTAGAAATGCAAAACTGTTTCTCACATAGACAAACACACTAACTTTGTGTTTTTGTAAAGGCAAAAGCCTCTCCAAATATCGGAACCCTACTGGAATACTCCCTACCAAATGCTGCTGCTTTCAAGTTCAGTACACATACCACAAGTGAGCGACACAAATCAGACTTCGTATGCAAATATAGAAGACACTAACAGTCTTATTGTCGGTGAAACAGTGAATTCCTATGCAAATGCACCTACCTACTTAGTACACATAATTGCTAGTTATGTTCACATCAAAATCTAACTAAATCATTGTAAATTAATTCAGATACTCAATAAGACAAAATGTACACACCTAAAATTATTCGATATAGCCTCTTGTAGAAATGTAACAGTGAATGTCAATTACAGTACAGTACAGTATGTGGTAGTTAGTTCAAAAACTCTGAATATAATCCTCATCAACACGGTAAACGGTCAATAAGTGAGAACTGCGAGAGATGCAAAATCACCCATGTGTCCACTCTGACGGAAAGTTATAGATGCCTTAGGCTTATGGTAATTATAGACCAGTTACTACGCCAACAGCGGATCATATTAAACTAATCAGTAAACTACTACTGGGATTGCTCAGTGTTGACCCAATTGAGCTCAAGTTTTGGGTCACAATAGCACAAACACAGTGACACAACACAGTATGAATTACATATGATATATAAGACTATTGTTACATATTTTATAAGTACAGTTGTGTTGCACATTTTGACTGAGTAAATACTAAATTATCGACATTCAGTCAATTGCGCACCAAGGAATGGTGTTATTTTATTTTGTTATCTTAACATAGGCCTTGATGAATTCACCAACTGAAGCCTTACTTTTAATACTTTATAGACATACACTCACTAGTTTTTAGTCGCCAACTACAGATAGCACCCATTCCACAATGGTTCCAGGTCTAACTAGCAATCTAGTAACAACACCGTGGTTTGACTACGAAGTGGCAAGCAGCGATGATGGGACAGATTGGCTTAATAGTTCATATGTAGCGCAAAGATCTACATAGTTTGCAATGATTATTGACTTGTGAGAGAAAAGTGAGTACACAATCAATGTTTTGTTTTCCCTGAGATTCAATTAAAAATTATGTTTTAGTATGAAGAATAATTTAAGAAAATGATTGAAAGGTTGAATACAGTTTTGTGCTGGTTGTAATAGTAGGCCTAGCCGCTGATTGGTGGGTTATGATGAGCCAACCAAATCTAGCTAACAATATTCTTGATGTTGTTAATAAACAATGATAATTCTAAACTATGTATTTAAAATAGGCACTTATTAGTTGATAGATTAAATAATAACCAGCGAGAATACTAGGCACTTATTAGTTGATAGATTAAATAGTAACTAGCGAGAATACTGTTCACTACTTGGCAAAAGACAGATGACAGAAAGCAGTGCATTATTTTATTTTTGGCTAGCAAGCACTGAAAATCCACAGCCCGAGAAACTGGTGATACGTCACCCCCTGACCTGACTTGTGTTGGAACCGGGTGTTTGATTATTACATATTATTTAATAAAAACTGACATTTTTTAAATTTCAACCATGTGTCATCTCCAGACGTACGTAGATAGTTGCCCACATCCCTTGTAGCTAGACCTGGAGCCACGCTCATTCCACCAGAGACCTGCTCTTGGAATAGTATACGTTGCTTCTTTCTATTAGTAATATCATTCACATATACAATCTTTTATTGGTATAGCTTAGCAGTTAGCACTCTCTATAATATTACAGTGAAACTTTGTTAGATTACTACGAGATTCAAGCCGAGAAGACGATCGCAGAGAAAAATTGAATTCCGAGCCTAGATACATACAGGTAGGTAGATTAATTATTTAGATCTAATACGCAGTCTACGGTTGACAACATACAGGTTATTCTAAAATAGCACTATTTGTTTTGGTGCTTACAAGATTTATCTTAATGACAGTGCACCTTCTATTGTCAGCCAAATTAAATCATAATATGTGTATGTTCACGTAAGTAATAATACCGTAATTGTTTTTTCTACCCAAACTGAAGCTTTCTGGTGGATAAAATGTATTTTATAATTTTATTCTATTGAGCTACAAATTTGTGTTTAGTCTCCGAGTTATCCTAGTAATGCTCACTTCCCATTCCGTCGTAAGGAATTGAAATTGTCATGAGCGGATAGATAGAATGTACGCGTTAAATCATTTTTTAAATATTCTTAAGAAATTATTACATAAGAAAGAAAACTAAAAGTTAGAGCTTACAACAAAAACCAAATCCTAAGTCACAACAATCAGAAGTCATAATTTCAATACAACAGGTTAATAAAATACTAACCCATCAAGACTCTTGGATTCCCTATTTTAATAACAATTCCTTACGTTACGATAGTATGAGAACCAGGACTAAGTAAATTATTGACCATCATTTATAAAAAGGATCTGTGTAGACATTTTGTACAACTTTCTTTCGTTCAGAATTCAGATATATGCCTAGATTTGAAAGCTAGTTCCTTGAGAATTATAAGAATGAGATTCAAAGCCAATATTGGCATTATTGTTATGAAAGGATTATCTAACAAAGTCTCACTGCATACACATACAACTACAAGACAATAGTCTCTAACTAGCGATGACATCGAGTCCAAAAAGTTTAAACCAGTTCCTCTACGTTGGAACCGGTTCAAAACCGGTTTTCAAAGATCAATTTTTTCAGCAGCCTTGTGCGTCAAGACCGGTCGAGTGCTTGATAATCAGCTGGCGAGAAAGGATAGATAGCCAGCTGCGTCACCACGGGCTACGTGGGAATAGACCGCACAAGAAAGGGTGAATAGAATTACCATTACGGCAAGAAAACGTGCCCGTGTTGTTCACCGTTGTACAGTAGAACTTGAAAAAATGGAACCGGTTTGTAAAGTCGGAATGGGTCGCTATAGAACCGGTTTCCGGGTACCCGATGTCATCACTATCTCTAACAATCAGAATGTACAAGTGTAAGACCAACAAGAGATCAGAGCGCTGTGCTTTCAACCGGGGAGGGTGTCCTTCTTCCGGTTGCAGACCGGCAGTTACGCCCCCTTATCGGGTGGGTGGGGGACGGGGTTTGCACTTCCTCTGTCGATACCCGGAAATTACGACCCCGCATCAAATGGAGGGAGGAAGGGTTGAGGGCAGGGGTTCGTACTTCCTCCGTCGATATCCGGAAGTTACGACCCCTGATTGGGGGAACGGGGGGAGGGTTAGGGGAGAGCGTCGGTGCTTCGTCAGTTGATACTCGGAAGTTACGCATCCTTATCGAGTTGAGGGGGGAAGGGTTGGGAGAGGGGGTTTGAATCTCATCTGTAGATACCCGACAGTTACGGCCTGTTATTGAGTTAGGGGGGGAGTTGGTGCTTCGTCAGTTGAGACACGACAGTTGCGCACCCTTATCGAGTTGAGGGGGGGAGGGTTGGGGGAGGATGGGGTTTGAATCTCATCTGTAGATACTCGACAGTTACGGCCCGTTATTGAGGTGATGGGGGGAGTCGGTGCTTCGTCAGTTGAGACACGACAGTTGCGCTCCTTTATTGGGTGGAGTGGGGGAGGGTTTGTAGAAGGGGTCAACACTTCGGGCGTAGTCGATTCCGACGAACTCGGACTTTTACCTGGAATGTACAAGAGCAACGGTCACAACGGCAAATCGAACCAACGTGCGCTTGGTGGGGCTAGTTTAAATAGGAACGACACACAGCTCTACATCTAGGGTTCAACTAGGTATATAAATGATTAGCAGATCTACATCTAGGGTTCAACTAGGTAAATAAATGATTAGCAGAGCTACATGTAGGGTTAAACTACCGCAAGTATAGGCAAGCATGCCATGACTGGTATTTGACATTTGTATAATATCATTTTAGATTAATGTAATCAACGTTTGTAACTTACCGTTGTTAGTATTTGGAGCTCACATATTCACACAATTGCCAAGATGTTAGATCATGGGTGAGTTCTTTCATTCATCACTATATCTTCGAAGTGTTTTCTACATTAAATTTTCAAGTGATAGCATAAAAGGTGGTAGGGATAGACCAAAACGTGTACACTCAATACACTCTAGCCATTGCTAACAACCAGTTTCCCCATGTTCCCAACAATAATTGTAAATCAGCCTTAATTGTAATCATTGTATTGCAAATTATGTATTATGCAGTATTGATTATGGGTACACCTTCATGTCTATATTAATCTACACTACAAGGCATATAACACTACAGCAAACCAAGGAGTTGCGCATGCATAAGCTGAATACTGCTAGTGCTAGGGTTTGTTTGGTCTACGGTACCCACCAAGGACTAGAATTTCTCGGCCGAGGAGAGTGGCTCTTTGTGTGACTAATACTGTATGAATTGATATTCACAAATAATTCTGGAAAGTAAATTACTCCACGTGGAGTTGTAAAACCTTTTTGACAACCACAATCCAAGTTTCGAAAATTCAGCCAAAAAGGATTCTGAACTACAAAATATGGAAAGGGTATTCGTGAGATAATTGGCAGCCGAATACAAGAAAAATGAATGGAAACCGCAACGTATTGTGACCAACAAAGGAGACAATCTGTTGTAAAGGGATGAATGTTATCTAAGATGGGTAGCATTAGACCGAACCAACTTTACTACTGTACTACTTAGGTCTCTATGACGGGCAGGGTTGCATAGTGCCAATCAACCAGTCATACATTCAATCAGACAAAACATGTGCTCATCAGATTAACTAATTAAAGAGTAAGGCCCGGTATTTCAATGTCCAGTTAAAGTGGCAAGTAAATTTATGTGCCAGTTAAGTCGGATTAGGTGTATTTCCACTGCCAGTTAGCTTATCTGGAAGTTAAATTGGGTCCTAACTGGCAAGTAAACTAACTGGTAGATGAGGTGCTGGTTAAACTTTAACTGACAGATAAATGTGTGTATAAAGATGGCGGCTGGTAGAGTTTAAGGTTATGTTGGTTCAGTTGATGTAGTTGAGGCTTTTTAAATTTCCTGATGAAGAAGAAGACTGTAAATTTTATTAACTTTATTGAACGGCCAAGAAGGCGTAATGGATCTCGCCAACGAATCGATAATTTACCTATTGGGATGACAGATTTTTGTATGGGGTTTTGCATATCATAACACAGTGGCCCAACGAAGTGTATAATAGTACCTTGTAACCTTCTGACAACAACAGACAGGCTTCAATCACTAGGTAGGCCTAGGCCTACATACATGCCCATTAATTGACCTAGACTTGACATAAACCTATTTCCTAGTCCCACATGAGGCCTAGGCCCCAGTCCCAGTTGGCCTACTAGGTCTATCCCCTAGGCCTAGGCCAACATCTAGGCCTAGACTATACTATAGTTTCACACGTAGCTAAAGGCCTAGCCCTGGGTCCAAGTAGTATATTAAGTAATAAGGTCTAGGCGTAGGCCCCAGTCCTACTTTGTAGCTTGGCCTAGGCCCTAATGCCACATAAGGCTTGCTAGGGTAGCCTACAGTCAAAGGTACAGTAAAATTAATTAGATTTCAAGCTTTGCCAGGGTTTTCTTTATTTACCTACTCTAGGCCTACCTACCTCACTGTTTAGATCTGATTCTAGGGTCTAAACTTCATAACATGTTTTAGATACGTTTTTTTATTACAGCAGGCTATTTTTCTAAATAACTTCATTCTTCCAAGAGTTGATTTGTATGAAAATTTTATGGATGAAAAAAACACTCTTGATGTCTTTTCGATTCTTTGTCCATTGTAATTAATAATAATTGGTAATTTGGGAGTAGCCTAGCCTAGACCTTGATAACTGTCACGAGACGAAAAGTAAACACGGTAAACATAACCTATATTCGTTTCACAGCCTTGTAATGGCAATTCTATTCAAAACCAGGGTCCACTAGATACCTAACAGCCAGGGTCCACTAGATACCTAACAGCTGCTGTAAGGTGGGTCTTCGCTTGTACTTCCACAATGTATAAGCGCCATTTTATATCTTGAAGTCAAGGCCCACTTGATAATGTGTCTACTGAGTGCGCGCACACATTATCCAACGGACCTTACAGAGATTTTGTAAACAAAGAGCAAACTGCAGCTGGACATCAATTTGAGTAGTCGGTTGCACATTTTGTCATTTGAATGCAATAAATACATAAATAGGCTTCCACTCATATATTCTTTGATTATTATATTTGCAGGTAACATTATGATGTAAATAATTTTAATATCTTTCAACTTCATATCTCAATTTTCATTTGCATAATGGATATTAGGGCTCGAGGCAAACAGCATTGATGTGGTTGTTGAGATAAAGATGAGCCCAAGCCATACTTGCACCATGTATAAACCTAAACCAAAACCTAATGATTCATTTTAATCAAACTTGAACTTGAATCTGATCTAAGCCTAGGGCCTAGGCCTGAGAACGCGGTTTACCTCCAGACCTAAGCTCTACGTCGACTTATGCCTAGGGGCCTAATCCCCCAGGCTACAAGAACGCTTTATTGGGTAAGGTCTATAAGCCTTGGTCTATGAAAAATCACACACAAAGTCCAGCTAGCCTAGGCTTATGCACACACAATCTTTTATCGTGGAGTTGTAACCACAGTCTAGCTAAATACAAAAGTAATAGTGGTAATAATCCACAATGCCAAATCCTTGCTGTCCATGATCTGTCAAAACAAAACAAAAACATAGCACATTCGGCTACGGATAATATTACAGAGCGTGTTCGGAGCGCTCCAGATTAGTTTTAAAACACACGCTAAGATATAAAATGGCGGTTTGTTTACATCAGGTGAGAAGACCCAGCTTACAGCAGCTTAGCATAAGTATCTAGTGGACCCTGCCTAACATGCATACGTATCTAGTGGACCCTGTTCAAAACCACACATTTACCCGGCTGTAAAATAGGATCTGAAGCACTTGAACCAATCACAGCTCGGGGGAGGTCCTCAGTAGCTGACTGCCAAGTAAAATGTAATTGAAATACACAAAAATGTTAACTGGCAGTTATAAGTGGTTGTTAAATTTAACTGCCAAGTAGTTAGTAGCCACATTAACTGGAGATTGAAATACCGGGCCTAAGAGAGAGCTGTAGATCAACTAGCATATAAAACTGTCCATAATGCACCTGCTGGACATTTTGTACCCACTAGCTAGGTTAAGAAGCCAAGGTATGTAGCTGCATCAGTTTCAATGTTGATGTTATTCAATGCAGCGGGAGATACGCCCACATATATGTGTAGTAGTTGAGCCCTGGTTTAGGGAACTTTTACTTTTAAAAGATTCCGAGTAGTTTAAACTTTTTGTTTGTTAAGAGGATGGGATAGTCGCGAAATTAAAACCACGCAAAATTACAGTTTTTTTGTGATATCTCGAGCACAATGCAAAATATCTAAAAACTAATTCTAGACCGATATGTAGTTTTGTGAGAACTATACCATGTACAAAAAAATATTGTAATGTGATGGTAATTAAGTTTTTTATTACAATTTTAATTAATTAAATGCATATCTTAAGGCTATTCCAGAGCACTCTTACCGATATTTTGAAAGTCAATGGAAAATGGCTAAAAGTTGGTTGGATGAAAGATGAACTTGAATAAAAAAGGAAAAAAAATAACTTTTTTTTTTGACGGGACAAAAGCTCTATTTTGGCCATTATATGCAAATTTTGGGTCATTACGGAAATGAATGTTTTGGATCCAATATTTAATTTTTAGCTATGATTTTTTTTTTATTGCTTCTACACACCTTTGTCTCTGGACTGAGTATAAGGGAGAAGAATTTTCTGAAATAATGTTTGATGTACGATTTTTTTTGTCACATGGTACAAAAAAGAGTTTTGAACCGGAACACGAAAAAAATCGTTCATCAAAAGTTATTTCATAAAATTAGTTTCCCTTGTATTCAGTCCAGAGACAAAGGTGTGTTGAAGCAATAAAATAAAAATCATAGCTAAAAATTAAATATTGCATCCAAAACATTCATTTCCGTAATGACCCAAAATTTGCATATTTTTGCCAAAATGGAGCTTTTGTCCCGTCCAAAAAAAGTTATTTTTTTTCCTTTTTTATTAAAGTTCATCTTTCATCCAACCAACTTCCGTTTACTTTCCGTTGACTTTCAAAACATCGGTAAGAGTGCTCTGGAATAGCCTTAAATACAAACCGCACCGATTATTATGTATTTGAATAATTTTCATTTTTCTTGCATTATTGTTCTAACAAAACCACATTTCGGTCTAGAATCAATAATTGAGATATTTTGCTTCGTTCTCGAGATATCACGAAAAAACTGTAATTTCCCATGGCTTTAATTTTGCGACTATACCATTCTCTTAATCAAAGACTAATAGTAGGCCTAATATATAAGTGAATCTATCAAATCAGTCACTGAACAGATTTCCTGTGGGCAACTTTAATTTAAGTGGTTCCAAAACAACCCCATCGATGAGCAAATAATGGCCCGTAAACAAAAGGTAAATTCAGTTCTTGTCAATATACTAGAATTTAAAAGTGGTCTCAACTACATTTGACATTTGGATACATTTGCCCAGTGAATTGCCCCGAAACAGACGGTGCGAAGGCCTACCTGTATAGTTGTAGATGTCCTGCTGCAGGTCGTGGGGCAGGGGCATGCAGACGGACAGGTGCATGGCGAGCCCCTCCAGCCAGACCTCGAGAACGTCGAACGGGGGTCGGAGGTCGGGGTTCAGATCGCAACACAAGAACGCCACGCGGTAGAACGGCTCCGGACAGGAACAGCAGAACTTCTCCCGGAAGACGCTCTGGTTGAGGCCGAAGTCGTGCGACCGGGGCAGGAAGTCGGGGTCCGCGTGGACTCGACCGATTATCTGGAGGTGAAATAAATAATTAAATATGGTATTTAGAAGAAAATGTATGAAAGAAGGATTGAAGAAGGAAGAAGAAGACGGGGTAGGCCAAGGAAGAGATGTAAGGATACCACAGCAGGAGACTTAGAGGCAAGATGAGAGATCTGGGAAGATGTGGAAGAGATAGATTGTGGGGTGATAGAAATTTGGTTGCTAAACCCAAGCGTACCCTGCCAGAAGCTGGAAACGGCAATGGATGATGATGATGATGATGATGATGATTCAACTACTCAGTATCAATACATAACTGGCTGATTTTCAGTGAGGGGCTTTGCACCGAGTGGCTCTGAACCAACCTTGTCAACGCCAGTATACACGAGGCTACGAGGATACGGAATAACATTTTTGATGATGGAAGCTTCTTTATTTAAATTTTAGCTCAAAGGTACTTGCTACCATGCAAGGTAGGCTATGGAAACAAATAAATAAATAATGTGAATGAGTGGGAGTTCAACAGCTTGCCTGAAAATCGTAAAAATTGTCTCTCCTCATTCACTAACCCAGCCGATAAGCCTACTGTATATTAATATTTATTATTTATCAAATAAATAAATAAAATAATTCTTTGCACTCGGGTGTCAAACCTGTTCTGTTTATTAGGTGCTTTATTGTTATCCTTGCTTCAACAAAAGAAGATGCTTTGCGGTGGTGGGAGTAGTATGAATTCACGGTAAAAGGAATGTCGCCTTTTGTGTATGAAAGAGATATCTTTTACCAACAAAAGCAAAAATTATCTGGCTACATCACAGAGTTCCTCCGTGTGCTAGATCTACGCTGGCGCTAGCGTGAATAGAGTTGACAAAGTTGTTATGTTGGAAAAACAATTTCGAGCTATTCTTTTTATTATTATTTTTGTTGTTCTTTAGTTGGAAGTTGGAACCACTTTATAGGTCCGAGCTGAGTGTTACGCTAACTTGTCCCCGAGTGGCGGCTAAAACCCATAAGCTGATACATGGGGAAAAAGTTTTTTTCAGCGGACAAGTTATCATAACCGACAGCTCCAAAGTCTATTTTCATAACTTATCCCCCCATAGTTTTCAAGTGAATTCAATACATACTTTTATGTAGGACTTGCATAAAAAAATGTTAATGAAATGTAAAGTTAATTTATTGCATCTCATACATATATATATTTTTTTTGTATGTTTCATCAATGAAATGACTCCCTGCAGCCTACTCGAGTGCCCGAGTGGAACTCACCTCGCACAGCACGATGCCAAACGAGAAGATGTCGACCTTCTCGTCGTACTTCTTGCCCTTCATCATCTCCGGCGCCATCCAGTAGGGGTTGCCCACGACCGTGTACCTCTTCTTGCGCTCGCATCTCCTCGTGCCGCCGCGCTTGTTGCCGTAGCGACGCCGGTCGGAGCCAGGGTTGTTCTGAGAGATGATGCGAGCGAGGCCAAAGTCCGCCACCACCACCGTCTTGTCCTAGAAGCAACATACACACATCAGTAGGGCACCGACAAGTTAGCCTAGCTTCTTCTTTTCATATGCCCGAATTTTTGTCTTACTAGGCCATCATGCATTTCCTGGTTTTCCAGTAGACACAGGCCTACTTACTTTAAATGGTCTTAGCATTTACTTCTCAGTTTTACACCATTATTGTTTGTTGACATGATTAGCATGTGGCTGTGTGTGACTGGTACTATGTGGTATTTAAAACACAAACTTCGTGTCAGCCAGTCCCAGGGCATTCAGTTCGGACGCAAGTGTGTTCTGCTATAGAACACCAGCACCTCTAATGTGGGACAGTGAAAAATATAGTGCGAGAGATTAGCTAGGCCTAATAAACCATTTTTCACGAAATGGCAACAATTAATCGTCTTGTTTTTTAAATGTTTGGTTCGAGGTTTGAGTTCCGAGTTTTTTCGTTTGGTTCGGTTTGAAAAAAAATCAAGGTTCGCACAGCCCTATAAAATAGTGATAAGTCTGGACCGGCACCTCCATCATCTAATTTTTTTGTTATTAAATTTGTACCTGTAAACTGACAACCATTTTTTTACATTTCAAATAAAAGGTACGTAACCGCACAAATTATAATTATAAAATAAGAAAATAAAACTTTTTTTCACTAGTGTTGTATTTTTGTTTATTTGTGTTTATGTCTTCTATCATGGCGCGCCTTCTCTACTTCAGGTAAGCTGTTGGTTTCCTATCCTATCTCTACATGTTTCTCACACAAACTCTTTAAAAGTTTGAGTTTGAGTTTGAATTTTGAACGTTCGCACATCCCTACTTATTTTATTAATTTTTTAAATATATTTTAATGCATCTGTGATAGCTTGGTATAACCAGATCAATAAGTGAATTTCATTGTAATTTTAATTGTATTACTTTGTATTCTACATGGTGTTTGTTGTGTGTTTTCCAACATTTATTATTTATTACTTATTACTTTACTGACTATGTATACAATGTGTGCATTAAATAACAACTGAACTGAACGGTTGACAGTTTAACGGAACCTACCTCTCGCACAAGACAGTTGTTGGAGTTGAGATCGCGGTGTATGATGTTCATGGTGTGGAGGTACGTCATGCCCGAGGCAATGTCCTTGGCAAAGTTGACTCTCTGTTCCCACGGCAACGGCTCGTCCAGATCGTGGACCAGATCCTTGAGCGTTCCGCCAGCGATGAACTCGGTCACCAGATGGAGTTTCTTGTCCTTGTAGAGGACGCCGATGAAGCGAAGAACGTTGTTGTGGTGGAGACTACGCAGCACGGCAACCTGCAACCATAAGGTTGTCGTTTATGTACGTCATAAAAACAAAGACACTTTTATTGGAATAACGGTTATGATGTGGATGGAATGCCAATCGGCTGGAGTATATTGGAATAACAATCATGTAACAAGCACATTTTGGGGTTTGAGAGAGAAGATAGAGTGTCGTATTCCAAGTTTCTCTAGACCTTAAAACCATTTTTAATATACAATTTCCTTAAACAAGTGTGAAAGAAGGGCCTAGCCCCTACTAGGTAGATATTTGAAAAGTGAACATTTTATTTTTCCTCAATCAATCTTCCTTTATTCTCTTACATATGGGAATAATTTGAAAACAAACATCTTTTGAAGCCTAAATTTGACCAATTTTAGCCAATATTTTACAGTAAAAATAAACGATTGTAGGGAGAAAAAATATTGATAGATCTACAATCTACAATTGTTTCAACTCTATTTTCTGTTAATGGTAATTTTAAAAAAAATAATATTACTATAAAACTGAAAGTGTGCTCCACTGACCTCCTTGAGAAAGTTCTTCTGAGCCTCCTCGTCGACGCGGTATAGCTCCTTGAGAACCATCACCTCGTTGGTGACCCTGTGCGTGACCTTGAACACCTGTCCGAAGAACCCCTTGCCGAGCAGCGGACCCTTGACGAGGTCGGACGCGCGGAAGATGCGCTGACTCTTGGGCTCCACACGGAACGAGCGCGTGCGCGACAGATCGCACGCGTCGCGGTTCGTGGGCGGAGATCTGCAATAGACAGAGATCACGATTTTAACACACACAACATAATATCATAGTATTAAGTATTAACTTGATAAAAGGTCACCATCAAGGAGTGGCCGCACCCCTATTTTGAAGAGCAAGATATAATTTCTATTGACAAGTTGCCACCTTCTTGAAACTTGTTATTTTTTAATACAGGCCTACCTAAGGCCTATATTTATATAAATTTCATCTTAGTATTTAGTGCACACATCTATTTTTTTAAATCTTTGCCAAATTTTATGTAGAAAATGGCCTAAGAACATACTGTATAGTACCAAATATAGGCAGACCTTTTTTTCATTATTTTAGGTCTCAAAATCCCTCCTCGGCCTATATGCGAGCATCGGCATTTTGACGCGCTAATTTCAAACACCAAGTTACAGCGCCGTGTGACAAGGAAATACGTATAGTTCACTGCTTCTGTCTGGCGCTGCGCCAACAATACGGCAGGCACGGAGGACGCGACGCTATCTCCAGGCCTAATGCAGGCCAACTGATGAGTGAAGTGTGATGAGGAACAGATAACTGGGCGATATGAACCGGTCTGCTTGGAGATTGCGTCATAGCGCTACGTCATCACGGGCTCCGCGTCAATAGGCCGCGCGGGAAAAACGACCTTGGCACTGGCTCCGCGGAAACAGACCGCAGGAATAACGACGCGTAAAATAAAAATATTTCATTAAAAATTTATTTTTTTAAATTTCAATGACCAAAGTTAGGGGGTCGGCCTTTTTTCAGGGTCGGCCTATATTCGGTACTGTACGGTATTTGTTGGGACTCTTAGGAGGTTTTATTTCCCCTGGGTAATTTTCATTGTTACCAACTAATGTATGCTAAAATTAGTTTAGAAAATTTGAAGTCAAAATTAAAATAGACAATAGCCTAAGCATCTGTCTTCAAGGTAAACAAGCAATACACAAAGCAATAGAACGGAAGAACACACTGGATTTCTACATTACCTTTTCAAAGTTCATTTTTGATGGAGGTATTGGAAAAACACATTGGTATGTTGGCATTTTTAATGTGGGCGTAGCCCCAATAATAGGACATGTATTGTACTAAAATTAATTTTCAACAAAGGCATAGATATATTTTTTAATTTTGAGTCCTTACTAAAAGAGTGTTGTCGTTGAAATGCATCAAGCGTACTCACCCCTCCAGTAGTCTGGACATGGAGGAAGACCTCTCCTTGCTACAAGACTCCTTCCCCCTGCGCAGCTGTCTGCTACGGGAGCCGCTCACGTATCCCTCGTCTCTTCTCTTGAACAGCCTCTCTCTCTCGCTGACCTTGGTTGTGCCGACGGGGATGATGGGGACGGGAGGGGCGGGGAAACTGGGGCGGCGGCGGTTCATAGCGTCGGGGTCGTGCTCGATCGTCAGCTGTGGGACAGAGAGCAACGTTGTTCATACCTTGCATCAATCACCCTAATAATAATTAATTAGGGATGCACATCATCCCCAACCCTATCTGGCCACAAATTATTAAAAATAGGCCCAATCTTTTGGTATTTTTTTAACTTTTTTAAAAACTTATATTAACATTTTTATATCGATAACTCAATATCTTATCAAAATTTTTCGTGTGATAGGCCTATTGATAATTGAATGATATTGATGTGGATGTTGTTTGAAAAGTACAAACACACATTTTCAGCTACAATCGCGACGTTCCCGTGCTAATTTGATTGGACAGCGTCAACATTTTACAAACAATGAATTGACCTGTAAATGTTACAAGGAAAACAGGTTCGACTATCAAAACGTTGTGAAATTGACTGCAAATATTTGATTCTTATCCCCAGTTTGTTCACTGTGTGGTTCAACCCAATGTAACAGAGTCTTGTTTGTAAGTAAGAATAGGCACCTCACCTGTAATACGGTGTCCGAGTATCGAATGAGGTTCTCAATATTCTCGATCGGTTGATCTTTGACGGGCGTTCCGTTCACTTCCAAGATCCGATCGCCGATGTGGAGAGACATCAGGTCGCTGGTCATATCCAACCTAGGCACACATTGGAATAAGTAAGATGATCATTGACATGTAAATGTAAATTTTTAATTTAATTTTAAGTTACTGACATGTAAAATACCCCGAACACGCTGTGCAAGGGGTCAGCTTTACAAAAATAAATACAAATACAAAATACAAGTAGGCCCATGAAGGTAAGTAAAAAAGGAAATAGGCCTACTACACACTAAAAATATAGCGGTTCCATCGGAAGTTTGCAGTTGGTGAGGTCATCGGCGGGCTAGTTCTAGTCAATTTAAAATACTGATAACTCATTTGGCCAGCCGATGCCATCAGCATCTGCATTCTCCCATTGGAGCCATGCAAGTACTGGGTCACTTCAACATTAAATTATATTCAATATTCATGCAACGTAATATTATCAAGTGCATAGGCCTACAAAATAATTGCCACTTACAATCTGGGGTAGTTGGAACACATTAATAGGGTTTCCATAGAACATACTTTTTTTTATTAGTAGGCCAACCCACAGGTGAATATAGGCCTATTATTTTATTATGTATCCATTTCACTCACTTGAAGAGATGCATTTCCCCTAGGGCGTATGAAACGAATCAGGGAAGAGAGGTTGCTCAGAGAATATAATATTATGAAAGGATTGAAGAAGGAAGAAGATGGGGGAGGTGGTAGACCAAGGAAGAGATGGAAGGAGGGAGGCGAGAGGAGAGAGCTGGGAGGATGTGGAAGAGATATGATTGGAGAGAGGATACAAAGACGTGAACAAATTGGGTTGCAAAACCCAAGCTAATCCTGCCAGAAGCAAGAAACAACGACGGATGGTCATGATTACCACAATAAATGACAAACCAATAATAGCCCTCAGTATAAATAATTTTATAACATGCACATTTTGAAGTTAGGTTAAAGTACCTACTTAGTTAAAAAAAAATAAGCAGGTACACAGCCTGCTACGTAATATATTCATGCACAGCAACCTGCCAGTGCCACCGATAGGCTCAAGTTGACGCCTACAAGAGTGAACCCAGCTGTGAAGTGCCGCCGACAATATCTACTCTGACAAACAAGTTTCAACTACAACCAACAGGCCGAGCACACCCACAACACTAATAACTAGGGCTGTGCAAATCCTCGAAATCCGGATCCATAATTTTAGCAGATTCGAGTTTTCGAAGTATTCGAAAATTTGAATTTCCCGCCGTTTTCCCGCGTGTATCAGGCTATCAGCCGCGAATTAGGTCACGAAATTTTAAACAAAGTTTTTTTTTTCAAAGTTTTGGTGGAGGTGTCGGGTAGGTAGACAAAATTAAATTAATCCTGGGCTCCTGGCTGGTACATAATATGGTGGAGGTGCTGGGTCATAAAGCTAAATTGTGAGATCATAATAATCATTTGTATGCGAGTAAGCTCAAAATACTTCATATCAAAATATTGACATTACACAAAAAATGCACAATTTGGTAATTTAGGTGGAGGTGCCAGGTAGTCAAAATTAATCTGGTGGTAAAAACTGTCAGAAACTTAGAAAACTGAAGGCTGAAATTGAGCTTAAAATTAAAACTGATTCTCACTCTCATGTGCTTGTTTTTTTTTTTTTTTTATTGAACATATTTATAATTTGTGATAGGACCCTCCCTGATAATGTAAATTTATGCCTTTTTTTAAAGTTGTGCATTATCAAATTGGTTTTTGGTAAATAACGAACGATCGCAAATTTTTATTTTTAAGACGCGAATTTTCAAACTTTAAAAAAATATTTTAGCACATTTCTTCCGATAGGCTACGCAAAATAAATTCCATTGGAAAAGATTCGGATTTGCGAATCTTTGGAAAGATTCAATTCGGATTCGAAATGAAAAACATGGATTCGCACACCCCTACTAATAACCACAAGGCTAGATTTACGAACAAGCCACAGGACACAAACATACCACATCACTTCAACATCTTTACATGGTAGACTAACAAGACATTTCTACTGATGCCTAGACTAACAAAATTTATTATTATTCAATAAAATTACGTAGGCTATAAGTCTATAACCTTTGAAATAAAATTGCAGTGCATTCTAAAACATAGGTAAATAACTAAATGCAAACAAATACAAATAAATACGTACATGATATATAAACAAGCAAAAATGAGTGCAAACACCAATCTAATTTCCATCTACTGGTCTCCAACTAGCAAACCATGCATTGTGCATCACTATGCTAGGAACTATAAAGACGGTTTCAAACAATACACAAGCATTGGACATCCGGTGCAGCTAACGAGCAACCAACGTGCATACGTATCACTGATTTACCTATAAAGTGACAGATGGCAGCACAATCTAAACGCAGCTTCGATTAGCGTAACTGCTAATTTGCCAATTTTGTCGTTAACAACATGGAAGATCCTGGAAATATTGAAAATGTTATTTTAAATATTGGTTCCTATTTGTTGCAGTCTGATTATTATGATGATGTGCTTTAATTCCATAGGCCTACAAAAACTAAGTTACCGGTAGGCTTAATAAGTTAATATTTTTGATGTCATGCATTGTTGGTTGTTGCACATTTTTTTTCCTTGCATAGGCTAGGCCTATACCAATGCACATTTACTAGGTATAACCTTTTTAAACCTTTTTAATCTGTTTTCCTTCTAGTTTATGTCAAAGGCCAGTTAAATTGATTAAAAATCGTAGGTTAACACTTTACCGTCTAACCAACCATCAACCATTCCACTTTATTATTCAGGACTTATAATTGTAGAAAAGTATGTGAAAGCAAAGGTCATTGTTTATTGTTTAATAACTAGGAAAACACTTAAGTCCCGCCGCGTTGTTGGATGAGCGTAATTGGTGCATTGACCTGCCATTGTGTTATGCAGATTTTCTGTTGTTTTGTGAAAAAATCATTACTAAGTCGATTTTTTTTAAATTAAATTAAATTAAATAAAAAATTAACTTTATTCTTTTATTTTTTCTTAATCGTAATTTTAAAAAAAGAAAAAAAATCGTAAAATTGCTATTTTCATAACAAATAATTATTCGATTGCGCTCAAATTTTACACGAATATAATAATTCATAAAATTAAGGTTCTGTAAAAAAATCATTACAATAGGATAAAGCATGTAGGTGTTATAAGTGAAAGAATTGTTTAAAAAAAAGAAAAAACCTGTAAAATTTCGATTTTCATGAGAAATAATTTTTCGATTGTTCTCAAATTTCACACAAATATCTTAATTCATAAAATTATGGTTCTGTAAAAAAATCATTAAAATCGGATTAAGCATGTAGATGTTAGAAGTCGAAGAAATTTTTTAAAAATCGAAAAAAATCGTAAATTTGCGATTTTCATTAGAAATAATTTTTCGATTGCGCTCAAAAACGTGGCAGTTCTAAGTTCAGAGATTTCGAAGGTCTCCATAAAATTTCATCGCAATCGGAGTATCGGTTTAGCCGGAATCGTGTGGACAAACAGACAAAAATACAGGGGAAAAAAAAAAAAAAAAAAACATTCCGGATTTTTTTCTCCAGTGTAGTGAAATGGAATCTTCGCTTCGCTCGCTACGCTCATCCAATAATACTAATAGGGTATTGTGGCAGTAACGATGTACAAACAAGTAAGATATACTAGATAATAGGACACAACTTTAACAGGACTGGTAGGTCTATTCGTGCATTATGAGTTTTAGCAGAACTGTACTTGAATGGCAAGTTCCATTGCAAAACTGTTCTGTAGTGTAGCCCAGGTAAGTAGGTCTACATAGGCCAAGTCCAGTCTTGTCATCACATGTCTAACTAGTAACTTGAGTATCAATACAGATTTGTCAATCATTACACAAACCAACATCTACATTGCTCCTACACTTGGTAACTATGTACTAATTCCTCCCATGGGTTGATACTTGATAGTATTACTTCAACGAAGACCATCACAAGTGAAGAACACACACCTACAAGTGGAACGATCAACAGATCTACTTGTATAAGACTGACGAGTACAAAGAAACACACGGCAACACTTACTCGGATATGCGAAGGCCCCTGCATCCCGTGTTGATGGGCAGACCCCTGGCGCTCTCTACGCTGAGCTTGATGCCGCGCTGGCCGTCGTTGGTTGGCGGGATCTCCACCAGGCGGATCGAGTGAGGCTTGCGGACAAACGGAGTTCCAGACGTCTTGCTCAGGGGCTGCATCTGACGCTTGTAGCAGATTCCACTGCGAGATGAAATAAATGAATGAGCATTTTATAGTTAATCAATGCTAGATTAGATTATAACACAGTATTATTACAAATTTGGTTCACTCAAGACACTCACAGATATTTACAAACAGTTATTATGCAATTGTAGGCATTTGGAACACAACTTGAAGGAAACGGGAATAATTTTCCGACACATATTTGGTACATTTTAGAGCTCAATAGAATGAATTCACCAGATTATTGATTATTCACTCTCACTGGCAGTGTCCAAGTAAAGGCTAATAGGCCCTATATTCAGTACAAAGAATCCAGCAATCAAATTCACAAGTTATGCTTAGGATTAGAGTTAAAATTAACGTCAATGGACAGTGCACAAAAAAAGGGCCTACAGACAATTGTAATTTTCCACACACAAAGCATGTCTGACCTTTGCATTGACAGTCTAGTCTTGTTTGTGGATAGATCATAATTATTAGCAGATTGCTGCTACTGAGGCACGCAATACAAGCTGCCAGGCACTTCACGTACATAAATCCGTAAAGTAGACACTACCTGGACACGTGGGCATAGAGGGGAATGAACACGCTGATCGGGCTGCTAAGGAAGCTTCTCAGCGTCGCTACAATGATTTCAATCTAGTTCCCGTTCCAGATGTCAAGAAGCTTCCCAGCGTCACGACGATGATTTCAATCTAGTTCCCGTTCCAGATGTCAAGAGTTGATACCTGGACACGTGGGCATAGAGGGAAATGAACACGCTGATCGGGCTGCTAAGACCTCGTTCTCATTACTGGAGTTAAAGCAACTAGGGTTGAACGTGAGTTACCAACCTGCATTTTAATTGAACTTATCATACCGTCGTAAGTTTAGTAGTTCGCAACCTTTACACATGGAGCGCTGTAGAAGGAACGCTTTTAAATTTTTTTTGTATTTCAGGCTGGCAAAGTATTTTAATAAGGAGTGACGTTTCCTCGTCGGAAAATGCAGCCATTATTAACTTACTTAAAACAATCTGCAAACAGACGTAGGCCTAGCGTCGGACAACAACAAATTCACGACAAAGTTTTGAGGTTATGTTGACTTATTACCAGGGTTGGCGACCAAGCGGTGTTCATACTGACTAGCGTAGCAAAGTAACGCGAGTAACTCGGAGTTCGGACGCGGGTTGAAAATGCAACCTTCGTAACAATTTGCGATCGTTCACACGGGGAAATTAACCCACGTAACCCACCAACCCGCGTTAAACGCTAGTAATGAGAACGAGGTCTAAGGAAGCTTCCCATCGTCGCGACGATGATTTTAATCTAGTTCCCGTTCCAGATGTCAAGAGTTGATAGAGGCTACTGTATTCTTATTGATCGGATAACACTGGTTTAAAAAACGTAAAGCCAAGATGGCTAATAACTTAAGGCAGGAAGTGCGTTGGCCACACACTTTTCTAGGCCAAGGCTTTCAGCTTTGATTAGAAACAATCATATGAACCGTATGATAAGAACTAGATTATAATTTAGATTAAACTGATTTCTCCTTGATCAGCTGTAACTAATAAGGCAAGCCTTGAAACAGGCCTACCCTGACAATTTAGCAACAAATACAAGGTTTGCCAGTGATGTGCCTAATTAAAAATGGATTGTGCAACATAACCTAGAACTGTAGTAGGCCTAGGATACAATAGTGAGTGTTTTGTATTCATTTTTCTTACGACGTATTTCACCAAAAATTACAACATTTTCAAGATGCGTAGGTCTAATTAGTTTCAGTAGGGCCAGATCTGACTGATCTGACTGGTCCCAGGCAGGGTTGACAAATTTTGCCCAGCCTCCCAAAAAACAGTGTTTTTTTAAACCAAAAGCCCACATGAAAAAAAACAAACAGTACAAAGTGGGTTTTGGTTTTTTGATAAATACCGTACCTAGTAAATACTAGGGCCTATGTATACCGGCCTACTTTCTAGTCCTGTTAAAATATCTAGGAATTATATAGTAGCCTAATATAATGAAAAATTATTGCATCAGATTTGTAGGAAGTTAAACCTGAAGACTCCATTAACCTTGAGATATACCATTCTTTTGTTTGTTCATGCAAAACCATAGAGTTCATCTAGTCACCCAAAATCAAAACTCCCAAAAACCCAAACTCTGAAAACAAAAACACCCAGGCTGTTTTTTCCCCAGATAAACCCGTGTTTTTCTCAACCATGGTCCTAGGCCCATGCAATAATATGATGCTAAGCTTACCAGTAGAGCTTGGACCTCTCGACGAGCGCGTACGAGTCGCCATCGCCGATGAAACTGCCACAAGACGTGCAGCAGAAACACTCGGGATGGAACTTGTGATCACCGGCGACCATCACAGGCCCGGTGATTATCTGCGCAGAACAACATAAGTGACCTTGGTTAATTGTTTTTTTAGTGTGTGTTCGTATTCTATTTCGTTCCGGGTCAATAAGCTTTCCATATCGTCATAGAATTCAAGCTTGTGCGGTGGTAGCAACGAGAAGATGCACACAAAAAATAACAATTATCAATAATGGAAAAGGGGACTTCATTATCGATTGATAATATGATTACTAATTTCATATCGAATGATAATGCCGGTAAAAATTATGGTACTTTTTTCGACATTCACTATCAATGATGTCTGGATGTCTAAAAAATTGGTCAAAAACTAGGGTTGCACAATGTCAATTGACCGGTCAAATACTTTTAGTCGACTTAAAAGAAAACATGTGTAGCCTATATTGCTTTAAAACTTTGAATTAATTTTATTTTTATATTTTAATTTTAATTGTTAAATAAACGATAACATTTCTTTCTTTCTTTCTCATTTAAAAATGTTTTAATTAGGTATGATTTTATTTTATTTATCATTTATTATGTACTTATCTTATAATATGAATTATAATAGACAAATAAAATATAATAGCTTCTGGAGAAGCTAAAGCTGAATAGGAGGAAGGGACTGATGACAGCATCGACAATGATGATGACGATGATGATATGCCACTTAATAAAGCATTTAAATGAAATAAGGTTTTGTCACCACAACATTTTAAAATAAATTTAGTAATTATCTAATAAAATAAAATTTATGATTTTTTACAATTGACCGTCAATTGACCAAATTTGAATTTGACCGGTCAAATCCCATCCCTATCAAAAACAGTGTAGGCCTAAATTATGCCTATCTTTGAGTCTGTGGAATCGGGACATGTCAAATTTATAATTTTATTGACATTCATAAAAATACTAATGATGGCATTCCGAGCAAATGCCGGAACCTTTATCATATGAATGACGCGTTTCAGGGAATATGCGATTCGATAGTGTTCTCAAAATAATATTGAAATGTTAATGATTGATATTGATTATTGTGTTGTAGGTAGTACATCCAGGTAGCAAGTTTACAATAATATAAAATATAATTATCCACTAGCAGTTGCCAGTTAGCACTAAATTTTCTGGCCTACAGCAGTCAACTTAACCAAATACATTTTAAGATTTAACTACAAACTAAAACAACTTCTATGTAACAAAGCATATAACTCTGTTGAGGAATATTTGAAGGACAAACTACTAACACTGTTATCTTTGTACTAAAATTCCTAATAAGAGGTATAGGCCTAGATATAGTGTACTATGATTATTATGTTTATATTCCACAAATAGGCTAAGATATATTATTATTAAGCCTTTATTTGCAACAGAACATACATTCCACTAGCGCAAATTTAATATATAGGACACTAAACAAACATATACATGTAAAATTAACAGTTATAGCTTTTGCCAGAAACACAGATAAAAACTACTTACTTATCTAGACAAGCCTTAGATGTGTTTGTTTGTATGTGTGTTTGTCTTGTGCGTGCGTGTGCGTGTGTTTTGTGTTCGTGTGATGTGTTACACTTTGTAAATACATTGATTGCGAATTATGACAATATGGATTTAAGATTGATTTTGAAAGTTGCTAAGCTATTAAAATTAAGATCAAGATTTCTGTTTTTGGAGGACAATTCATTGAATGAAGCTTGTAATTGGTTAACACATGCGTATCTGTGTACGTCGATCCTGCTTTTGTCAGGTTTAAATAAATGTTGATTTCTAGTTAAACGTGTGGGTGCGAGAAAATTAAGCTGTTGGAGTAAAATGGAATCTATGCTACCGTGAATGATTTTGAATAAGAATACCATGTCAATGAACGTCCTCCTGTTACAAAGGGTCATTAATTTGGTGGTTGAACAGTGTTGAATAGTCTTTTCTGTGGTACTGAATATTAGATTGAGCACATTGAAGTTTAATGTATCTTTTTTGGACCCTTTCAATCGCTTCAATTTTAGTTATATGGTTATATGGTGGGGATTCCATATTGTACTCGCGTACTCCAGGCCCATTTCTTTGTGTTGTATCTTAAATTTTGACTTATATTTTGTCTTATTTATCTAGATTCATTTAAGTCGGAGTATTATATTAATATTTGTTTGTATTTTTAGTCTCTTATGTCTTATCTTTGTCATAGGCCCTATACCGCTTGATGTATACTGCCTTAAATTGAAACCAATCTCGGCCCACAAGAAAAACTAGATAAATAATTATTCTCTCGTTTCATTCGTATTCTCTTATATACGAGGCACTAAAATTCAATAAATAGCCAACATAAGCATACAGTAAAATTGTTATGATATGTACAAAACAAGACTAAGGCATTAATTATTAAGTAACTTATTTTTAGGACAGAAATAATTGTGAGGGAATATCTCCCAATTGCATACTTTGCACCTTTCCAAACACCTCAATAAAAAAGTTTATTTGTTTAGGAATAATTAATAAATACTTATTCCAGACAATATAAACTAAGAGGTCATCACAAAGTGTTATAATGTAATATGCTATGTGTCTGGAAATAAAACTTACTTACTTACTTACTTACTTAACTTAATTAAGAAACTAATTACATAGGCCTACAACAAAACTAGGTAGGCCTATGACTAGGGACCCTTGATTTTCGCGAGCACTTTATTCGCGAATTTTCGCAATTTTGTTGATAAATGAAATTTGACAACAGATGTCGACCTTTGGTGACCTTGGCATTCAAATGGCGTCCGCGAGTTTTCGCGATTTTCGGCGTTTTTTAGGTTTTATGCGATTTTATTCATTTTATTACAAATTCACGAATTTTTCCGCGATTTCACAACTTTTTGCGATGTTTTTTTCCGATTTTTAGTGTTCAAATCACAAAAAGTGCAGAATTATTTGAAAATCCCGCTAGATTTCGAGTTTCGATCATATTCAAGATGGCTGACTGTGAAATCGATTATTTCGCCAAAAGTTCGACTAATCGATTTTTCGGTCGATAGTCAACCATACCAACAGATTGTGATGCTTTGTGGCCTAAGTTGCAGCTGTTTTGTATAGGGAACACACACGTGACGTCACAGCTCGGCGCGGATCTTACTGATGGACAAGCATCCTCATTTCGCAAGTTGACGCCTGATGAACGGCTCAACAAATATCACGCTCTAACTTTTATACTATTCATTATTTGGACAAAACTTAAGAGGAATAATATTTAGCAAACATATCATTTCTTCTAATAGCGATTATTTCGATTTTTTTTAGAGAACCGTTAGCTTGTTATAACAATGTACGCATTATAAATGACAAAATTATCAACATCTTTAAGTCTTTTCAACTTCAATTGACACAAAACTACTGATCGGATTTCAAAAAGAATTCTCTCTAAATATGCATCTAACTAATTAGACAAGAAATAAATAAACTTTCTCGATAGAAAAAGCACAGAACAAAATTTTACAGCATAGCGTGCAGTTTTTCACGGCTCATCCGCACGTCAAAAGCGCGTATTTTAGATGAAAACACATACCATGCGTTTTACCCTATGCTATAAATTTTCGTTCTGTGCACTTTCTATCTAGAAAGTTTATTTATTTCTTGTCTAAACAGTCCGATGAATTTTTTGAAAGCGGTCTTGTCAAAATCCGATCACTAGATTTTTGTCAATTGAAGTTGTTTTATTAAATTTCATAAAAAAACAAGTAAAAGTCTTAAATTTTATTTTAATATGTACATCGAAATAACAACTTAACGGCCGTGTAAAAATTCAAAGTAATCGCTATTAGAAGGAATGATATATTTGCTAAATATTATTGCTCTTAAGTTTTTCCCCAATAATGAATAGGATAAAAGTTAGAGCGTGATAAGTTGTTCGACGTTCAGCAGGCGTCCACTTGCGAACCGATGGTTGCTTGTCCACCAGTTGGGCTCAAAACGGAGAATACCCCTCATTCCCCTCGATTTGTGACGTAGGTGTGTGTACCCTATTCTGTGATCGCAAACTGACGATAAAATGACGAAAATAAGCCCGCGCGAGTGTAAATAAAGATAAAGACATGTTATTTGTTTGATTTCAATAGACCTACACCTTGTTTCTTGCATCAGATGTGTTTCCAGGACAACAAAAGAGTTGACAGGCTGTCTGGGCCTACCTAACCTCAAATTCGCGATGTCTGAGGCACTGAGTTAAAGCCGTTTAATGTTATGTCTACCATAAGAAAATTGTTGATTTGTCAAAATTTTGAGAATAAGTGCCCTAAACATAGCCCTAAGCAATTCATATGACACTGGACCCTAGGCCTAGGCCTACTAGTATGGAGCAGGTTTAGGGCCTAGCTAGGCCTAGGCCATCTTCAGGAAACAACACAGCATTGGACCTTTTGGATACTACGGTTGTATCTAGGCCTAGTCGAGTTATGTCTGCAAAAAAATGCACAGAAGAAATTTAACACTGAGATAATTTTCAAGAACCTTGGCCTTGACCCCAACCTACACATCTCAAGCCCCTAGCCTAGGCCTATGTACACTTCATTTTTGTATGACAGTCATTGGTATGTAGTAGCTAGTTCATTTCCTAGGCCTAGCCTAGTATAGGCTACCTACCACGATATCAGGCTCTAGTCTCGATTTTTTAAATGGGAACAGTAGCCTAGGCCAAGTAAAGCAGTTCTTTTAGGCCTAGGCCCTAGCTATTTTGGCATAGGCCTAGGTCTAGATTAGTGTCTTCCATTACATTCTTGTTATATATAAATGATAACATTACAATATGCATGAATGACACACAGTCACATGCAAATTAACTAATTTATTCACCGCTTTTATTTACCGCTTTTTTGTCGAGTTTTGATTTTAACACCGACTTTTTGCACCGCTTTTAATATTTTTGTACCGCTTTGTGGCGGTTTTATTTACCATAAATTAGGGTCCCTACCTATGACATTGGGTAGTAATAAAATGATTTGTTCTCAGGTCCCTCCCTTCAGTCACTCACCTGGCCACAATCCTGGCACGACTCCCCGTACTTTGCCCAGTAATCCTCTTTGCAAAATAATAGCCCATCTTTCTCAAAGTACCAACTGGAGAGAGATGCGTCGCAGGCTGAACACCTGGAAAAGTTGAGAATTTTACAATTAATTATTTGTCGATATTATTTTCTCACCCTCTAGGTTTATGGTTGTAATCCGACGTCGTTGTCGGAAATAAGGAACCTTGGATATTATCTAGACTTCTCTGCTTGGTCTAGAGCTAGAATAGGCCTGCTATTACACTGAGTTGAAGGGTTAGCATGTTGCAGCTCAAAACTTGAGGGAAATTTCCGATTGTAGTTTTGAGTTATGTAGCGACATGTAGCCTACTGTTAAATCAATAGGATTGACTCATCATCTTGGCATAAAGACAAGGTAACCCACACGGTACCGTAGGCCTACCGTACGTACCGAAAGCATTCAGTGTGCCACTCCTGGTTTAGTGCCTGGATGAATTCCTCCTCATCCAGAACGTTGAGGCATCCGGCACACACGGATGACTCCGGGGCAGCCGCATCACATTCTTCCTCTGTAAAACCATTACAAGCACGTGAGTCTAGAGAAACAGTTTAATCGCTTAGAAAAGTTTAAACAGTGATATTAAACACCGTAGAAAGACAGTGTACCAGTAACAAATTTTTAATTAGTAGGCCCACACCTAAGACCTACTAAAATCAATGAGTTCATTACTGGTACATTTTCCAAATTCATGCAGGGTAGGGCTAGCACTTTCATCATTTATTCAGCATCTATTTTGTATGACGAAAACTGGAAACTTAATAACCACTACCAGCATAGCTTACAATGAGCAAAAGTGCTATTGATTTGAAATATTGTGCTAACGCATAGCTAGTGGTGAGCAATCCCAATCGTACATCAATAGGTCCTAGGTCCTATTTATTGCATACCGGTTACGGGTGGGCGAACCTAGGTTTTTGACTTCGAGCCAAACTCGAACTTTTGAACCAAAAATTTTCAAACTTCGAACTCAAGCCGAACTTTTGAAAATCCATTATTATTCTGTAACGAATAGACATTTATAAAATTTTAAAAAAAAAAGTTATAAAAAAATCTTTAATTTAAATATAAAAGCTCAAATAAAGGCTCCATTTTGTCATAAAAATTCAATTAATTCAAACTATTTTTTCAAATTTTGTGTAGGCCTATTGTCAAATTTCCCGCCGTTAACTTTCAATAATGTTGGTACTTCGTAGATCAAGAAGCAAAATTTCTAGTTCGTGTTTGTTATGTTGCCGACCCTGCACGACGAGTGTGAATTGTGAAGCCATCGAGCCAATCACAGATGCGCACCGCCTTCTAACAGATAGCTTCGTCGTGACGTCATGGCGTGACAAAACGAGAACTTTTCAAGGCGCTGGAACTTGGAAAATCAGCTGTTAGAAAAATCCAGTATGGCGTGGCGATCGCTGCTTTGTTGTTTTATTACTGCGGAACGATGTATTCAATCAGTTTTTTGGCGTGTTTTTGGCGTAATTTCAAGACGAATGTTCGTTTAAAGTTCGAAGTTTTGATAAAACCGAACTCGAGCTTAAAAAGTCGAGCCCGAGCCGAGCCGAACTTCATAAAAAGCTCGGCTCGAGCTCGAGTTTTCGAACGTTCGCCCACACCCTAATACCGGTAAATTATTTGAAAACTTAAATAACCCTACTGCAAGGATTTTTTAATGGTAGGGTCTACAGTGATGCAGGTGTAGGACTACCCTACAAGGCCAGCTAGTATAAAATGTCCTATAGTCACAGGCCTGTCTGTAGCCTATCACTATCAGGTTTGTAATCAACACGCCTAACAGCTACCCAACATTTTCAAGGTAAGCTGTTGGTCTCCTGTCTTCCTTCCCCAACCACACAGTATATATACTATCACTATTAGGTATTTAGGTTTATCTCCTGATACATAGGCTAGTATGTCTGGCAAGACACTATTATTCAACTTACTTTCCATTGTAATGTAGGAGGGTAAAATGCCCCTGCTATTTGTGGTCCATTCCGTTGAATCTCTGCCAACCTGAAAACAAACATTATTGTTAAAGCTAGACATGCTGAACAACAAGGCAGAGCTTTAATAGAGTTACAGTAAAACATATTGCTTTATTTATATTTGATATAAGTTGATCAAATTAATTGACAAAATATAGGCCTAGGTCTAGGGCATTTTAAAATTCGGCAAACATTTCAAGCCATATAAAGCATCATGAATGTCGTTATTGCCACAACAAACTGGAAAATTCATGTGATGCGGGGGTGCGGTGTATATACTTCTTTCTTATACGGTAACCTAACAATAACAATTTCTTAAGACTAAAACAAAGTAACGCGGCCTCAGGCCGCGCTCACACAATAAGAAATCCGATATCCTGATTGGTTAGTAATGAGTGGCCTGTCATAATGAAGTTACTCCTTTTCATTGGTCGTCATAAGAATAATTAACGTCTGATTGGTCCGTCTTAAGAATGTTGTTTTTGTTATAACAATTGAGGAGCTTAGATTCAAAACGCAATATCTCTATCCAGATAAAAAACACACAATTATAACAATAATCCAGCATTTCGGTGGACATATTGCGTTTTGCAGCAAATAGGCCCTAGCCAATTTTCTCATCAAAAAGCATGGTAGATATTGCTTTTTGCACCAACAAAAAGTTTGGGTAATACCAAAGATTAGTATTAGAATACTATTAGTATACTATACTATACTATTAGCATACTATACTATACTATTAGGTACTATAGTAGGCCCTATAGGGTACCCCGGTTCAAACCGCCGTGCGCGCGCATCTCCACTGCAGCCAACTTACACAATGCGATAGTAACTACTGTACATTAGAAGCAATAAATTTGCCTTGTTACTACTTATGTTAAAGGTGTACTTTTGTTAGGTTAGTCGACCTTTCCGCCTAGTTGTAGTACGCTGCGCTAATTCTAGGATATAATCGATAAGAGCGCACCCGAAATCCTTTCCGTTAAAAACGAGGTTGGGGATACTTGTTGACTGTTGTTACGCGGTTGGCAGCATTCGTTGAAAAATTTGCGCGCGAAGCGTGATACCCTATACTATGGGCACCGAGTTTAGCCACTGAGCGTGCTACTGAGCTGACAGGCAGCACAGCGTGGTGAGAGCTGGCGGAACAACCGTTGGACTTCGCCCGCGCTATCGTAATGGAATTGAATGGGGATTGAGTTATTAATTACAGATTTAAGAGTGTTACTGCCGGTTTTGAGGGTAAAAACTAGTTTGAAAAAGTCCTAGCATTATTAAAAAGTAATAATTTATTATGTTAAAGAAATAGAGTCTGGTTGTAAATTACTCTTTAAATAATAATGTACAGAAAAGTGGCGAGACAAAAATGTCTCAGTCTACGTGCTTACACAGTGATCATCAAGGATAGAACATTTATCATTTATATTAGCCCATGCTATTATCTTTGGCTGTTGATAGTCATGGTCAGCTGTAAATAGTGCTAAATTATTCCTACAATTAAAGATTTCATTGGCTCTATGACTGCCATCACTATCACTCATGGAAGTGGTAGGCCTAGGTTCTGTGATGTGACAGGCGTTGGTCAGCTCTATGAATGCGTACGGTCAGTTGCATCTAGTTAACTCTCAAAAAGTGCATTGACAAATTATTAGGCAACATAATAATAAGAAGCAATTTGTGTTTGTGTTCAAGTGTTGACAAAATACCTAGTAGTGCTAAATGGCTGAACATAGGCATATGTAGTGATCGAAGTTTGAAATATTTCAATTGAAATAATTCATTTGAAATGTTTCAAAGCGAAATATTTCAAGCCATTTCGGTTGAAATATTTCAAGCCATTTCGGTTGAAATATTTCAAATAATTTCAAACTAAGTTTGTAGGCCCTATTTAAATATTTATGATGTATGCACTTGAAATTAAGATTACATGCTTCCGGTATGCTCCAGAGTTTTAAGTCTTCTCAATTCCGGACACACAAAATAGGCCTACTAGTTGAATTTGCAATATATAGGCCTAAGCAATTTTTTAATGCCATAGCCCACCATAATGTGTTTTTTTAGTTTAGTAGGTAGAATTTCGACTCCTAGACATTACTGTAAAAGTAGGCTAGGCCAACCTTAAATTAGCCTCCATTAACATGTCATTGTTCGATTAACTATGGCAACTGAGGTACAAATTACAACTTTTTTGATCATTGAAATATTTCATGAATTATTTCACAAATTATTTCATGAAATATTTCAAAATAAATAGTTTCATGAAATTTTTAAACACTAGGCATATGCTAGGCGGAGGCCAACATTACACATGGACCTACTTTTCGTATTGTTTGTTACTTTTGATCATTATGTTACGTTCCAAATTATTATAATTACAATAAAATTATGCACCTATGCACTCGACGTATTCGTTGGTAGCACAGGGTTCCACATTTCCACATTTTTACTATCTCTGACCTGACGTAAAATATTGCGTCCGCGACGAGGCCAAATCTAATGAAATTAAATCATTTGCAGAAAAACAAAGGCATAAAATTGAATGATATAAAAAAAATCACCTGACGAGGATTCTAACCGCCGACCTCTAGGCCAACATAGAAGTCAAACGCACTACCACTCAGCTAAGCTCACGGTGATTTGTGTTGCGCTTATAAATATGTAGATGGGATTGCACGCCTAGGCCAAGTTGTTTGCACAACTTGGGGAGAAGCATAATTAGTCCTAGGCCCCTCCTGATCATCCTTGAGGAGATCTAGGCCAGGTTTAGCCTAAGCCATGTTTATGTTTTTTAAGACCTACTGTGGCTTGTAAGGCAATAGGCCGTAAGTCTACTATGCTGTGTTGGTTGTCACCTGCAAGTTTCTAGGCTGCTACCCTAAGATTTCAATATCAGTGTAGATATGTTAGAATTCAGCCTAATAGGCCTATTTAATTTAATTATTAACTAATTTCACATTGGGTTCCCTTTGCAAATTAAAACAAAATGAAGGTAGGCCTAGGCCTACCCTCCTACCAACCCAATCAGCCTTCTAAAATATGTCAGTTGCATTATCGATAGCACATAAATAAAATTGAGCATATTTTATATTTTGTTATTTTTGGAGGGGGGCGATGATGATTAATTGACGACTTTTGTGGAGGGCCATGGCCTAGCCTTTGCGGGGATGTCAAATAAATACTTTCGCTACCAGGCCTCTAGCCTGCCAGTGAGCCGACAAAACCATGGACGCTTACGGAGGAACGCGCGCACGCACAGGTCCACCAAAAGTTTCAAATAAAATATTTCTAGTCGTAATTAGCAAAAATCAAGTTGGAGGCAGGTAGTGCGTACTGCGTACCGGTAGTAAGAAATCCAGAACTTTGAGCACAGAGGTCGAGGTAAGCTCAATTTACAAGAACAGCCAAGATAGGTACAGTTAATTGGATGAGCGTAGCGAGCGGAAGCGAAGACTTCAATTTCACTGACCCCCCAAAAAATTTAGCTCGGGTGTTTTTTTTTTTTTTTTTTTTTCTGTCTGTTTGTTTGCTCTCTACCGGGCACACGGTATATGCGATCTTCATGAAAATTTGAGGGGACCTTCGTTTTCTCTGAACTTAGAGGTTTTATTTTTTTTGGGGTACAATCGAAAAAAAAAATTTTCTAAATGAAATCGTATTTTTAAAACGATTTTTTTTTTTTTTTTTTAGTGCGATTTTTTTCATCACATTTTGGGGGCCCGATTGCCCAAAGGGGTGGGGTTTCAAGGGTTCATATTTCACTTTGGGAAAAGAAAGGGATTAGGGGTGATTTTAGTACCTTTTGAAAGAAAAATTTTAAAAAATTTGGGTTCAAAAATCCACGGGAAATAAAGGGTTTTAAATATGAGTTTTTGAAGTTTTAATCCCAAATTTAACAAGAAAAACAATAAAATTTAACAAGAATCCCAACAATGCATTAAAAAAGCCCCTTTAAAAAGGAAAAGTGCGAAAAAAACAAAAAAAAGGGCAAACAAAAATCTTAAAAAAAAAAAAGTAATCCATCAACGCAGGGGGGAACTTTAGCGTTTTCCTGTTTTTTCCCACACATTTTTCAATGCACACCGGCACTACCCCCCTTTAAAATTTTGAGCTTTTTGCCGCTGGGGGGGCCCCGCGCCACAGGACGAACGCTCGGGGGCCTGTTTTTTAAAAATTTTTGAAATGATAATATCTTGATTTTGGGGAAGGTTCTCCCAATTAAAAAATTTTTTTTTTTAATTTCCGGATGGCATGGGCCTTTTGGGGTTTTGGATTTTAAGCTCCTCAATTTCTTAAAAACTAAAACATAAAAAAATTAAAGGTATGCCCTTTACCCCCTTAAACAAAACCAAATTTTCCCTAGTGGAACGGGGCCTTGGGGTTTTCATTTAACCCCCCCCATGCTTTCCCGAAAAAGGGTCCCCGAACCGTGCAATCTTGCCCGGCTGGGGCCCCGGCCTGGGCCCAATTTACTTAGGCACTGGATTAAAACATTCCCCGGGGGAAATTTGTAACGGAAACCTGGAAGTTTTTTTGCCAGGCAATTGTAGAGAAACCCCCTAGACTAAAAGGTTTAGGCCTGCTGGGGCCGGAACTCTTTGGGTTGGTTTTGGACAGTTTTTGATTGTAGGTACTTTAGTTTTTAAAAATAGAAAATTTAAAAAGGGTTTTGTATGTATTTTAAATTTTTAAAAAATAGCGACTTTAAAAGGGTTTTTTTGTGGGTACTTTAAAATTTAAAAATAGGGGACGTTAAAGGGTTTTTTAGGACACATAAAAAAAAAAGTCCCCTACCAACCCCAAAGAGTACCGCTAGGCCCCCAGGGCCCACCGGGGTAAGGGGCCCATGAAAACTTCTTGGTAGTCCTTTTGGGGCCCAGGCCTAGGGCCCGGAACAGGGAAACTTAGCAAACGTTTGAAAGCAAACAATATAAAGGGCCCAAATTAAGTTCAGATTTGATAATTGGGAAAAATTTTTTGGCTAGGCCCTAGCAAGAAAATTTTATACTAGGCTAAAGGGCCCAGCCTGCCTACTTTTGCCCAAAACCCCAGGCTAACCTGACGCCCCCACTTTTTTAAAAGCCATAAAAGAAAAAGAGAAAGACATTTTGGTGTAATTGAAATTGAATACGTAAATTGTTAACGTGAGACTTGGGCCTATGCCTGTATGCGTCACTAATAACAGTGTTAGCTTATATCAAACTAGAATTTATAGATATGTTCAATAACTATTTGTTTACAAACCTTTCGTTGCAGATGAAACTTCAACCATCTCAACACAGTGCACAAAGCTAACAACACCGGAAGTAAACTAAACAGACTTCCTGCTGCATTATTACACAAGTCAAAACAAGCTTTATGATAAATTGAAATATATTAATTTATTATTTAAACACTTACATAAATTGTATGTGAACAATTTAAAAATAATACTTTAATAAGATGTACAATAATTTATTGTTTTTAGTGCTTTAACTGGAAATGATAAAATGACCGCTAGTTTTGAAATGGCAAAAGAACATTAGGCAAGAAGCATGGGTGGGGGTGGGGGCTGTGTACCAACAGCTGATACCTTGTGTTAAATAATCTCTAGTGTAGTGAAATATTGTACCAAACCTGTTCCAGCTCCGATTGCCTGGCAAGAATTATTGTATCACTCAATCCCAGCATTTTTGCAGGTTGGAGAAAACTGAAAAAACTTCGGATATGGCCAGTCTGGAATCGAACCACCAGGTGCGTAAGAAGGAACTCATTTCATGGTGGGGGAATAAGCATGAGTGATGTTGAACCAGTTGAACATCCTTAAGTAGGGGGGGGGGGCAGAGGATACCACCACTCCCTCCTTCCTACATGTCTATATCAAAATTACAATCTTCCAGATTTGTGAGCTAGCTATACCCCTACATACAATTCAATTCAAAAAAAAATTTCTTGTTTGATCACATTTCTTTTCCCTTCTCTATCCCCCACCCCCCTCACTACTCCAGCTTATTCTGGAGTAGGCTTTTTAGCCACTTTTGTAATGTCTCCTGGATACTAATAAAAGTAAACAAACCTTCAGCCACCCCTGCCACTTGTTTGTGCACACTTACCGTACTCATTAGTACCCACATCGCCCTTTTTGTTTTTATTGCCACCTGTTTTAGTATAAAACCACCAGTTGCGCTGCAATATCCATAGACCGTCTGGCTGGGAAAGGAAACTTTTAAAATAAACACGTTTTTTTAGTGGAAAACAATCCAGAAAATAACAAATCCATCCCAGCGGGATATCGAACTCCGGTCTTCAGATTGCCGGGCGAGTGCTTTCAATCGGGAGACCGGGGTTCGATACCTTGCTGGATGCATTTTTTAATTTCTGGATTGATTTCCTTAAAATCAATTAAGGGAGTGTTTCCCGATTAATGAAATTGAGAAATAAACACGTTCTTGTTAACGAAAAACTTTTGAACCATCCAATAAACATTGGCATAATATTAGTGAATGGCAGGAGATGATGTGGAGGAGATAGAAGATGCAAGTGACATCACTCGATTGTTTACCGACGAGAGGGGGAGAACTGATTGTAACGACGACTGTGACACTAAACCAATGCATAGATCCAATGAACACCAAACCAAACAAATATGCACACAAATAAATTCAAGACATTTTGTAATCATATCACTTTATTTCCTTTAAACATGGGAAAACACTTATTACTAAGGGATGGACAAAAAGCGTTACAATCGGCTCCAAATTTTATATTAACTGTGATACCATACTTTCATTTGGCTTTCTCTACCCGTTAAGATGTTTGTAAAGATTTGTAAAATCTATAACACTGTGCCAGCCTTGGATTTATCCATCAATCAAAACATATTTGAGCTACATAATATTTATTTAATTTATAACGTATGAAGTACGGTACAACAGTCAACGTTTATTAGCACTTATGATATGTTAACATTTAATATCTTGATACAATTCTCATAGCTAGCATCACATTTTAATAATTAGGTAATATTTCTGGCAATATAATATGGAATACTAACAAATTAATTTGGCTTTGTTTATCTTTTGTCTTTAAATGTATAATAGTCTAACAGTTTTACGGTGCACAGTGTATTTCATATCAATTAATGCACATAAGTATGTTATATATATATTATAAATTTAAATATTGTACCTTCCTGTTCAAAACCATCTTCCAATGCTTCTAACATTGTATTTAAAACTATTAATTGGTTAATGTGTCCATGAATAAATAGTTATGGAGTTAACATTTTACACCAAAGTCCAGTCAATTAAATACATTCATTACATAATACTGGAACATACAAATATTAACATTTAAATAATGCACAGAAAAATCCTCAATGCTTCCAATAAACTTTTCCAAAATACTTATTTTACCAGTCTTAGTCTTCAGCGTCGGTTCTAGGTGAAAGTCCTCCGATCCCGATAAGAGAATAGGCCTATATAAAATGGACAAATCCGGTTTGTATCCTACTGTAAGGTGGGCAATTATTATGTACCGGTACTGTTGAAAACTTAACTTTTTGAATTTGGGTGTTGTAAAGCAATTGCGTGCCAATAAGCACTCGTCTCCGGCAATGTTGCAAACAAAGAGCCTAGAACCGGCCCTGGCCCGCCCTCGGTACGAAACATCAAATATTAAATGCACAACATCGTTACGTACGGTACGCACACAATAGACAGGGGTGAGCCTGACTTGTGGAGAGATGATGTTGAAACTAAATCTCGTGGCTGCTCAAAGATAGGTGCCAATCCCTAGAAATATGTTTTCAAGATATCAAATTTAGTCGCCACGTTTCATCTACAAATACTGTTCAGTATATCATATTTCCACATTTGGGTTCACCGTTGAAACTCACAGATGACAGCAGGTATGCATGGAACAGCTTAACGGTATGTACACGTTCTACACATTGACAACACGTATAAGTGGAGACTCCAACACTTGTAGCATTGCAAGTACTAGTTTAGTTTCACTTAAGTTAGCTTGTTTTATAGATTAATGCTCAGTACACCACCAACACTTTGGGAGATTCAACTAGGCCAATAAAATTCAAACAAGTCTTTTAAATTCTTAGGCCAGATTCAAATTCCATATTTGACACTTAGGCCTACAAACAAAGAAGTTGACAAATTTAGGCAAAAACATTTATTTCTGTAGGAAAGAACAAATGGAACACTTTCAGAACATAAAAAATAAAATAGGTCTGCAATGGAATAATAAAAACCTAGGCCTATTTTAATTTTTTGGCGTTCGACATTTTAAATCGATGTTTGTACTCAATACATAATAATAATTATACAATCATAACTACAATTTATCTAAATGTAACTTGTATTCACATCTATAATTATTATGAACATTGGCTAATACCTACACAATTTACATAACATACCTTAATCGTGAGTCATTTTGATCCTTTAGCCCAAATATGCATGCACCATCCACAGCTTTGCCCAAAAATGTATTTATTTATGTTATTAGAATACATGCCAGACAACGGGGCTGAGAATGCCCGAGAATGGATGATATCAAAAGGTGCTTTAACATGTATAATATCAACATCGAATTAAAGAAGATGTGTACATCAACTTTATAATTACCTATATTCTTGCACAACTCGTATTTTTCCCAATGGGTAAAAAGTTTTGTGAGGAGGTGCAGGTGAATTGAGCAAATTCAATTGATGTTTTGTGTCAATGATAAATTAATGCTGAAAATAATTCAACCTTCTGGTTGTTAAGAATAATTTTCAATTATTTCTTGAATTATTATTGACTCATTGTTTTATTTGATATCCATTAAAAAATACACAAAGAAAAAACCACTAACATCAGAGATGAGACTACACCCCTCCAGACATAAAATCAACTTAAAAGTTAAAAGATACAAACGTTAGCTAATGTGGAACAAAAAATGCCCATTAAGAGAAAGGAAGCAGCATAAAAACATGAAATTAATTATTGTCAAATGTCAACATATTTTGCTATGTTGATAAATGGGTAATGGTACACATTAAATTGGTACCAATGATTTTTCCTTCAAATAAGACTCGAGCAACACCCATGTTTATGAAATGTAATCAAATGCAATTGAGCTACTACATCAGTTACTTTACTAGGTACCGGTTGCGGTCGTAACTTCTCAAAATGTTTGAGTAGGTACGGTACACCGTTCATCGACCATAAATAACTCAAGGGGTCTAGTTGTATCTACTACACATAGCCTCTGATTTAATTCTGGCCAAGGTAGTACATAATTGATTTGTAATGCATGCGAATTCACTTTCATTAAAGCAATTTTCTCGAATGGCCTTGTTGCATAATTGGCTCAATGGGTCAATTCCATTATCCACAAATAAATGTGAACCCTATGTTTTCTTGATCAAAAAATTATGGCATCAACTTTTTTGTCAATAAGTTTAGATCATAGTAGGGCTACTTATGATTTTTTTAACTCTAAGAAAATATTTTTTCTGTCTACATAACCATCTTGATTTCTTTTTTGTTTTTAGCAACATTAACATGGGATAGAATAAAAGGTGGTAACATGTTGCTCCCTTGTCTCTTAGCCAGAACCTTGTTGCATAAAAAATTGCCAAACTTTTGACACCCCTGCAATCTTTATAAACAGGTAAAATTCTAAGTTGCAAATCCAAAGTAAAAAACATATATATATATACAGTATACACATATAAAAGTGGTGTGGTCAATCAAGTCAAGCTATGTGCGGAAGCCTACAGCATAGCTGCGATGGCTCGAGCCAAGTTTACGGGCTCGAGATCGTCAAAGAGAGAGGCGTGCTCGTCTCTGTAAAAGATTGAAATCACATTTAAACTTCCAGAGAGCCGAGTCTGGTGCTTCACCAACGAACCACGCTACGACGACGTGCCTGAAAGACCAGCAAGGATATGATTGTCTAGATTACGTATTAACAGTCTTTTTACTTTTAGTATTTTGCTACTTTCAAGGCTATAGGGGGCATTATATTCAACTACACTTAATGTATGGATCTACACCAATGCATCCTTCACATTTAATGAAACAATTAAAAGCAAAATGAAGCGAGGGACCAATATACAGACACACTGCATTCAAAACAGACAACTTCAGCAACTTGGAACAGGAATGTATGGTACAACAAGGGAACGACCGACAAAACCTTAAGCCAGCCACCTACCAACTGAAATCCTGATATACTAGTCCCCACTATTACATTACATATTAGGATTACACATACTTGAAAGTATAGTTAACACTCTTTAGGCCTAATTCAAAGTTCCTACAGAATATTTAGATCAAATTTATTTTCATTTAAATTCAAATGGGGATTTTTTCCCCCTTGGATTTATTATTATCATTTATTGAAATTAAACACAAACTCGGTCAAAACCGGAGCAATCATGTTGTACGGACATATTATGCCAAGTACTTCCAAATAGTCTACATTACCTATCTGTCTTAATTCAATACTGTATTGATTATTTATTATTGTACTTTAATGAAATATTATTTATTTAGTTACGATTAGTACGTATTCATTACACGTTCCTCAAATGTGTTTAATTATTTATTCCGTTTACAAACCGTGTAATTTTACACGGTTGTTAATTTATTTAAGAAATGATTGCACAAATTGCAAGACACAAACTAAACAAAGAAGGTGGACAACGATTAAAAAATCCAGCCTCCCTATATTTTATTCGTTTTGCATATTTGTATTGTACAACAAAAACATAATAATAATATCCAGCATATAGCATATATTCATTTAATTATTTTAAACTGATAGTAACTTCTTCCTACTAGGCTGGTCTATTCCAACTTTGACCTAGCTAGAGCAAAAGTGAAGAAGATAATAATAAGGCAATAAAAGTCAATTCCTGTTGTATGATTTGTTAAATCGTGGTATGATTTCATAATATTTATAAAACATTTAGGTTGTCGTAAGTCCAAGTCGCAACCAGTGTGTGGCTTCCCCCCCCCCCCCCTCCCTAATTTCCCCACATGCAACGTGGGTGTCCGGATAGAGCTGGGACGGTTGCAATCTTGTGTTGCCTGTGGATGAATCTATCGCCCTATCGGGCATGGGCCTTTTCTGTTGTGCGTCACTTGTCATTCAAAACAGTGCAAAAAAGTGACCCTAAATCAAATGTACCCTACACATATTTATAATTATTGATATTTTCTGCAGAAAACTTTCAAATTTAACATTTAAGCTACATACCTACTTATCCAGTTCATTTAAGACAACGTAAAACTTTAAAAAAAATAATAGTTTCCGAAAGAACAATCCGTTTACGTAATTATTTTTGTTTTTAGGTGGTGAACTGAACTTTTCAAAAGTGAATACAGTGTCAATTAAACTTGAGCCCATAAAAAACATTGGTTTGCTCTGCTTGCCCTATGCCAAGTTGTGCATTGGTTTTAAAGAGTATGGTTGTTTTGCTTATGGCGTTTTCCATCGACATGCACTTGGCGAGTGCAGAGATGTCATTGTTGACGACTTCCACTTGAATAACATTAGGCCTACTAAACTGAACAAATGAAGAGGCAAGTGACGATTCTGTGCACACTAGGGCGACCTGAGTGCGGCCAATGGAAAACGCCATTATTCAACTGCAACAACTGACGTAGGATTAGTACGTAGTAGAAACACAATAATAACAGTAGGGTACGTACCGTACTTGTCTAGTTAGGGAGCAAGACTCCACTATGTCCTATTGTATTTTCCACTGTGGTACGTAGGTACCCGTAGTACTGTTGCAAATAATATCTTAACAACAAACAAACAAACAAACCTTTCTTATGTCCGTTTGTGCGTGCCATGTCTCAGGATAAAACTAAAAGCCGGATACTACCCACAATTGACAAGCGACTTTTTGTTTGGCATTGATCTTGAACTAGGCTGATAGCCTGATAATCCTCGGGGTCAGGGAGGCATGGCTTGCCTCACAGTAAATACCCGGCATCTCCACCATTAGACTTTGATGCAGCCAGGAGAAGAGTAGTAAATCTTCTTTACCTCTATAGTGTATACTCCCAGACCTGTTAATTAGGTAATATTACCACCAGGTGGATCAATGCAACCGCAGAGAACGTTGACATAGCCTTTATCAGAGGTATTTAACAAAACATGAATGATTTTGGTCAAAATAGGATTAACATTACACTCTAAGCTTATACGTATTTTACTTTACTGTCCCCCACTGAAAATCAGTTAATATATATATTTATTTTATCATTGCTTTTTATGTTTAGATTTATTTGTTTAATTTTGTTATATATTTATTTAGCATATTAGTATTATATATTTATTTACTTCATAGCAGCTGAATGTTATCAAAACTATTTACGACTATTTATTCATGTGTTTGTATTATAATAATTGCAAAACACAACAGTGGAACTATGAGTATCTACAATCACAAGTATAGTAAAACACAAATAAATTAAAGACGTTGATCTATTACTTTACAGGGAAGTGTGTTGTCCACCTCCCACCTATAATCCTCGACGCTGCGTTTTGTGTAGGTAGCCTACTTACGTATCCTCTATTCTCTCACAGCCTGCGAACCCTCTCCAACCCAAGTTAGGACTTTTTAGATTATACCTCACTCCACAGAATTAAGTTTAAATCACGATTATTTAGGTTCTTAATTTTTAAGTTAACTAATTAACCAGTATTTCTTATTGTGTATATATACAGTAAGTAATATCCTATGTACCATTTGTGATCAGCAAATGTGTGTACTTCGCTAAACAATAAACATTCACTACTGCATGCAATTTTTGTTTGTTTTGTAAAGTGGAAAACAAAAGCTCTATGAGCCACAGTTTATTTATTATTTATCGGATCGCTGTGTAAGAATCCACTCCCTGGTTCACTAACCTGTAAGGTCGGGAGATCGTCTCCTGCTGTGACTCTCTAGTAATTGCAGAACAAGAAACATCTCTTTTTATTTTTTAACAAATTAAATAAACATGTAGGTACCGGATTCAAGGACCCAGAGGATTTTTTGTGTACTTGTGAGGATGTATTCAAATACGCAGGTACCATACACTTGAAAGTGGACGTCACTATGCCCCCATCCCTAACACTTAGCTATGCCATGGGGTACAGCGCTCCGCTAACAATTTCACAAAATATGAAAAACATTCCCCTCCTATTATACAGTATTTAGTCTTAAGACTCAATGCTTATTTTCAGAAAACTATTGTTTAGATTAAAAAGGAAAGCAGAGAAAGCATAGAGAACGTTAAGCCAAGCCTGAAGGGCTGGGGGCGACAAAACTTTTCACTTGATGATGACGACTGCAGCTAATTTTAAGTTGTTTGTTACCTTAATGCACGACGCGTTTCGTCCTTCTGGGAAACTATGAAACTTGTGCACCAAAATACTTGAGACTACCAGTACCTTAGAAAAACATCAATGTAGTTTGCAGTGTATTAGTTGTGGGGTACCATCATGAAAAGATCGGTAGGGCGTGAAGTGTAAGGAATATGTTTGGAACTATGTAGTAGGTACTAAAAGGAATGTTGCACAACAATGCACACCAAATTTAAAACCACAAACATACCATAACGAGACCTACCATCTAGGTCACACAACACAACGGTACCTAGCTACTGAAACGTGTAATAAATCTTCAGGTACATTTTAGAACATGTAAGCGCAAAAAAGGTCTCGAGGAAAGCACATAGGCAAGTGGTGTCGAATTCGGCCTCAGTAGAGAAATTATAACCGTCTTGGCTTTAAGAGCTAGATGAACTTACCAAAGACCGTTGCATTTATAAAGATAACGCAACACAATCCCCAAAAGAGTTATGGGGCCACTAATGACGCATTCCAATAGAGATTCAAGCACAGAGAGAAAACAACTAACAGACAGCAAAACAGCTACAAGGGTAAAATCTTCAAGAATTGCAAAAATTTTAAAATGGATTTTAAAATTAAATCAATAATAAAATAAGGTATAGTGTTTTCTCCAACTGTCACTAAAGGGGTCTCAAACTTTCTCAAGATTTGTTCTCCAATAGCAAATGATGCCAAAGTTAAAACTTAAAAGCACCCAGGTGCCGTTATGCACCTAGAAAACCCACATAGCTAGTCAAATGCTAGCACACCATAGGGCCTAGGTCAACTGGCTTGTCACGCAGAAGAACTTTTAAGAATGAATTCAACTTTAGCGAGTCACACACAGGCCAAGGCTGTTGTGACTTGCTAAAAGTACCGGTAGTACCTATGTAAACATTTACTGCTCTCCACCCACACATCACATTGAAGTGAGGAACTCAGTGATCTGGCAGCCCACTGCAACCAGCCTTTATAGGCAGAGCATGCGAGATTAGAAGGCGCTTGAGACCCCCAAGATTTGCCACAAACAGAACAGGTGTTTTCTGGTCTTGTGGACTTATACTAAGTAGGCAACTACAATTAGGCCAAACAGCTAAGCAATCAGCATACTAGGTATTAGAATTAAAACTATCAGAACTTATAGTAAGAATGGAAACGAAAACAGTCAACTCAAGGCACCTACGTATTAGATATAGAAAAATATTAATGGAAAAAACAAATGCATCCAAACAAATGTTTAAAAATGAGAGTGCTAAAATTAATTGCTCGTTCATTGTTCAATAGTTGCCAGGACAATAACACATACATACAGATAGAAACCCACACAGATACACACCAATAACGTGCAGTTTGCGGTATAATCACAGCCATGAGTTCATTGTACTTGAATCAGCTAAGCCTTCGAAAGACAACAGGAAGATGGGTTAATAAACCTTTGACTTGCCTTTGGAAGGTTAGAAGACCTACTTTATGAAGAAATATTATTGCAATTTCTTTACTTCAGATCTGCAAACTATCATCCACCTATTCATAATGTATGCAAACGTTAAGGCCTACAGCAACCATCCGAGTTTTAGGAAATTTTGAACAGTTAAAGCAAAATTAAGCAGCATAACGTAGGCAACATAACATATAATTACATGACGCAAATCATCAATCAATTGTACAACTAGTACAAGTGGTGAGCATGGAAGATACGTAGTCATTTGTCATATTTAATGACTTGTTCTCAATTATTAGGCAGGCTACCAGCAGTAATTTTTTCTCGCAAAGCTTCGAACCTTCCTTGAACTTGTTTCATTTGGAGACGCAGCGAGCTGGTGAGCTGCTTCTGAAGTTCTTGCACCTCCTCGATCTCGCGCTTTAAGTTCTCGTAGTCTTCTTTCATCTGGGTCACGCCACGCAGAAGCTTTAAAACCGAAACCTTTTGAGAAACAAACCAATGTTTTTATTAGTGCATTATTTAATGACATCTGGGTAGCCTATGCCTCTAATATGCCTACCCCAACTAAGCTACCTACCTAGAAGTAAACACAGGAAAATACAAGAAACAATTAAGCAAAGTAAGATTGGGTTTGTTGGGCTATAGACAGACTTCAAGATTGAAGTACCATCAGCATAGGCCTAGGGGCTAGCCCCAAAGATCAACATCGCATCGGGAAACATTTGTCAAAGTTGCCATTTTCATTACCGGGCCCAGGAATGAAGTCCAATGATGTGATTAACATTACCTGGAAACTGTTTAACCCCTTAACTGTGGAATTTATTTTCAGAAGTTGTTCTTCCCCTGTGTGTTAATTTTAAGGTAAAAAACCGTTATTTATACTTGAGTAGAAACTATCATTACTTTGCCATTTTCGCAAGTATCTCAATTTTTTTTATCATCACTGTAGGCCTACGGTAATTAATTAAATCATTCAGTTCACCCTCCAAACTATATCTGAATCTAAAATAACCGACATGTTCTGGATCTATAAACAACTCTTACGCGACGCCACTATGCACAGATGAAGCAACAAGCTCCTATTCCCGTTAGGACAGCCTCGAAAAATCGATCATCTACCACCAACATAACAGAACGATAATCACTAGAATGAAGACCTCTGCTGCTGGCAATAATACTTGTATTTATACGGCATGCACAGACACACGAAGTGGGAAGTGTTGCGGCGCGTATATTTACGGCATGAACAGCTAAGGGGTTAAAAAAGCTTTTTTAAAAAAAAATTATGGTAGGTAGGGCTAGCCTATAAAGAGAGTTTTATTGCACATAGTATTGTTTATCTAAAACACACTTATCAATCTTCCCGTTCTTGTTCCCAGGCAAGGCCTTTTTGCATCACGGATAGACATTGGCGTAACTATGGGTGGGCGACCGCCCCCCTAAATTTAGTCAGAGGGGGGCAAGGGGGCACAATTTTGAGGCAAGGTTTTGTAAACTGACAATAAAACTGACACTCTTCACAATTTTATAAATTATCGACGAAACCACGCTAAAACCTAGTAAAAAAAAAACACTATTTGCATTGTTTTAAAAAAATAAAAAACTCGGGCTCAGCGCCCCAGACCCCAGTGGCGGTTTTTACGGTGTGCATGGATGTGACGATGTTGCAAACCTGATCAGTCAGGAAAAATAGACTAACAAACACAAATTTAATTTGTATGAGAGAAACTTAATCTTGAAAATGTATGAAGAGCCCACATAATGCGAGTGTATTATTCTCTACCCAATGTGGGAGTTACACGCTCGGGGAATCATCGGTTAAGTCTAAAAATAATGGTGAAACGCACTTAGCCACCATTGCTTTAAGTAACAGTGCAGCCTCATCCATGTAGCCAAAATCTTTGGTGTATTCGGCACCACGAAATAAAAAACGACAAATTAATTCCTATAAGAGAACAATATGAAATTAAGGTATTTACGTATAACCTAGTTTATAGTTTGCCGAGAAAAATGACTTAAAATTTTCTCACCTTAGGTACCTGCCTATTATTAATGATCAATTTTGATTCCTAATTTATTTTCAGTTGGCGCACTACAAACCTTTTATTATTAGAAGGGCCTAATGTTCTTCGTCATTTTACCAATGGTAGTTGTGTTGTCACTATGTATGTTAATGCGCGAGACCGCCTTGTTGGTTTGCGTAGTGTTCCACTGTTCAAGACAAGCTGCTATATCTATTACGGCTTACGTCACCAACCAGCTGTGTACGCAGCGGCCTTACAATGAGTTTACCCAAAATAACCAAATGTCAGTGTCAATAACGTTTCCTTACCAATGGTTTGACTGGTTTGTCAGTCACTCGTGTGAATGTGGTTGTGGGGGACTAAATAGTTATGATTCAATATGTCTTACTGGGGTCAGGACTGTACACGATAGAACGAGCATGTTATTGCTCGTCCAACTCTGTAGTGTTGTCTACGGTCACGCCTAGGTTGCAGTTTCACGTCAAGAAGCATCTATACGCACTCCAACCGTGCGTACGCACGCCTGATAATGAGCTTTATCACTACCATGTCATGTATAAGTTTTCCAGGGACCGTCACTCTATTTCATGTAGTGTAGAGACATGAAAAACTATTAGGTTTTAATGACACTCACTCACTGTGAACTGCACACTATCGGCGGCATATGAGCTTCATATACGCCACTAGGCCCTACTATCGTTGCCAATACATGGCGGACAACATTGACATTGCGGCTACACTACCTACGTAGGTAATCACACGAATAACATCAATTATGGTTGAAAGTTTACAATGCGCCAACTGAAAATGAATTAGGAATCATTGGTCCCAAGAGCACAACATCATCTCGCCTTTGCTTTGCTTTGCTCTTTGATTTACTGTCCCTCACTGAAAATCAGTTATTATTATAACTGAGTGGGTAGACTCTAAATACAATTAATTTTTTATTTATTTTTTATTTATTAATACCTAATACCTATAGGCCTAGAGAAGGTGAGAAAATGTAAGTCATTTTTCTCAGCAAACTGTAAACTTTATAATTACCTACCGAAATTAATTTCACGTTTGAAAAACGGAAGTAGCCCTAGCTAGTAGCTACGTAGACGGACTGTCTTCACTAGGCCTACAAGATACCAGCGCCTTTGAGCCCCCCTACAAAGGAACCTGAAAACCTTGTAGGCCCTAATTGATAAAATTAGTTTTGGGTGCACTCTTAAAAATTCCTTGTATTGGTTTATGGTTAGTTAGTTAGTTCCACAATAGCCAATTTGCGATTGATGCGGCTGGAACATGGAAAACCTTGCTGTTGGTTAGTTTGTTGATGTTTCCGGAGCGTAGCTATGGTTGGTAGGCCTAGGCTACTTCCTTACGCGGGTCGAGCACGGCGGAAGGACAAGTGCGTAAATGTATGGAAAATATTAGGTAGGCCTAATGAGCCAAGGGTCTAATGTATAAGCCCCGTTTGAACACAATTGTTGCAAGGATCGGGATCGCTAATAGTGCATTCATAATTTAACAACATTAGGCCTACATTTACATCAGATTTAGTTGGGGACAGTGCACAATTTGAACCGTCTAAAGGCCGATGTACAATTGCCCGGTAACGAGAACGGGAAGACGCTAACGTTCGATGCACAACAGCCCGTGAAGCAAGCCGACGGGAACAAATCAAATAATAGGCCTAAGTGTGTTAATTATATTTTGTTATTTTGTTATTCCGCTCATGTGTATTTAATTTATTTTGCATATTACTCGCGTATAAACCATCAATCAGCTGATAAAATAGTGTCAGGTCGTGGACATCTTGATTCTGATTGGTTCCGGTAAGGTACTGGACGGGAACGTTACGGAAAGTTAAAACTTGGTGATGTTCCCGTTGTCGTTGCCGGGATACGGGAACGAACCGGCAACGGGAAGCTTTATTGTGCATCGTGTCGTAAGTTAACGTGGGATAAAACTTTCTTCTCGTTATCGTTACCGGGCAATTGTGCATCGGCCTTAAGTATAAGGCTACGATCCTGATTGCGACCATTGTGTTTGGTTCTTGCTAAATATTACAAATTAAATTGTGTGTGTCCCAGCCCCCAGCCTTGTCTGACTTTGACCACACCCCTCTCCCCAAGTTCCAGACAACTCACCTCTGTACCCTCCTCGTCGGAGCCCGCTTCACTAAACTCCTTTTCATATTGACCCAGCTTAAATGCAATCATGTCGAGCCTCGAGTCTGTCTTTTGAACCTGTGACAAGAAATATATTAGCCTATAGGCCTACAAAGGTTCTAGGGAAGCCGGGAGGGCACAAACTCCCGCTAGGCAGACATATTATCATTTATGAGCCTATATTTTGCACGAACGAAAGTAACACTTACAGTTTGTTCAAGAGTGTCAAGCGCAGTATCCATTTTGGAAAGTAATTTATATAATATACAATATATAATATAATTTATAATAAAGAAAACGAAGGTTTTTGCAAGAAAGTGAAACACTTCTTTGTGCACGAACTTGTCTAAACGAAAGTGGCTGTCATCGACCAGTGTTGTTTGTGTAGACGATCGGCTCAGAGTGGGAACAATACTCACATTTCATTGGTTGTTGGGGAGTTCCGCGGAGAGTTTTAGCCAATGAGAAGTATGATTACATGCTCTATCGTAACACGCGGCGCAAGTTAAAATCAAATAAGTGCGGCGCGACAAAAAATAAATGAGTTCATTGACATCTATCGCATTTTGAGGCGGGAAACAGCAAACATTTCGAGCTTTTTTTGTATTTGTATTTATTAGTGTCTCATGATACATTCAGTATTGGTGCATAGAAGTGGCACCTGAAAATTGAGACTTATCAATAAAAGATTAAATAAAAATAACATAACGTACTTAGACCATTGATTACATAGGCACACACAAATAAAGAGAAAAACACATCAAAACCAAATGTTAAAATGTAAAAAGTGCTACACCACAGGTTAAATGAGATCACAGAAACAGTTCATCAGGATAATAAATTTGCAAATAATCAATTCAATTCACTTTATTTTTCCAAATAATAAAGTACAATACATTTTAAATCCAACATATTTGTATACCCCTATAAGACTGAATCTTGAGGTGGGGCAATTGTGCAATAAAGGAGAAAAATATCATTGTAATTTTATTTTATTTATTTTTATTTGTTTATTTAACGTCTATCCTATTCAGTTAGGCCTATAAAAACTGATTTACAAAGGAGGACAACTAAATCAATCTAATTACATAGATGCAGACACAACAATGAACTACATTTAAGTAAATATTTGAAATAGTAATATTACAACAATGCATTAAATACTCAACAAATTTGATAACAAATAAAAAGGATATTAAATGCAATTTATGAATGAATCGAATATATAAAAAAAATTCATTCCATTTTGACTTTGTTGTCAAGATGTCAAGCGTTTTCGGCTGGCTAGCGATATATAATAATATTTATTTAAATTGGCTCATTCCGTCTCATTCCGGCGACAAGTAGAACCGCTAGCGCTAGCAACTATTGACAATACACTAGGAAAACGCTTAAGTCCCGCCGCGTTGTTGGATGAGCGTATATGGTGCATTGAGCTGCCATGTGTTACGCGGATTTTCTGTTGTTCTGTGAAAAATTCATTACTTAGTCGAAGATTTTTTAAAATTAAATTAAATTAAATAAAAAATTAACTTAATTTTTTTAATTAAACTAAATTAAATAAAAAATTAACTTAATTTTTTAATTAATCGTAATTTTTAAAAAAGAAAAAAATCGTAAAATTGCAATTTTCATAAGAAATAATTATTCGATTGCGCTCAAATTTAACACGAATATATTAATTTATGAAATGAAGGTTCTGTAAAAAAATCATAACAATAGGATAAAGCATGTAGGTATTATAAGTCAAAGAATTGTTTTAAAAAAGAAAAAACCCGTAAAATTACGATTTTCATGAGAAATAATTTTTCGATTATGCTAAAATTTCACACGAATATCTTAATTCATAAAATTAAGGTTCTGTGAAAAAATCATTACAATCGGATAAAGCATGTAGGTGTTATAAGTCGAAGAAATTTTTTAAAAATCGAAAAAAATCGTAAAATTGCGTTTTTTATGAGAAAAAATTTCCCGATTGCGCTCAAAAACGTGGCAGTTCTAAGTTCAGAGATTTCGAAGGCCTCCATAAAATTTCATCGCAATCGGAGTATCGGTTTAGCCGGAATCGTGTTAACAAACACACAAAAATACAAAAAAAAAAAAAAGAAAGAAAAAAAAAAAAACATTTTGGATTTTTTCTCCAATGTAGTGAAATGGAATCTTCGCTTCGCTCGCTACGCTCGCTACGCTCATCCAATAAATTTGAAAGAACTAGCGGCGCTACGCCGGGGGGTCTGGGGGGGCACTTGCCCCCCAAAAATGGCTTGCCCCCTATCTTGATGAAAATTGGAGGGGACTTTCGAAATCTCTGCCACCTGCCACGTTTTTGGGTACAATCGAAGAAATATTTCTCATGAATATCGTACTTTTACGATTTTTTCCGATTTTAAGTGCGATATTTTCGTGACATTTGGGCTGATTCTGACCAAACTGGTGGGGCTACAACGTTCATATTTTAGGTAATGGTGATGTATTGCTTTCTGAAAGAAAAAGTTGAAAAAGTTAGCCAGAATCCATAGTATAAAGGTTTTAATATGAGTTTTTTGTGGTTTATAATAACAATTAACAATAGAAACTTGACAACAATCACCTACAATGCATTTAAAAAGCACTTGCAATGGAAAAGTGGTCCTACGCAAAACTAAAAACTTACAAAAAAGCTCATCCATCAACGCGGCGGGACTTAAGCGTTTTCCTAGTATTAAAAATGGTAAATCATCAATTCCCTCCCCGTCACTCTGATTGCACATGACCAGTGGCGTGGCGAACTACTAAGAGTGATCGGTGCCTACAATATTTTAACTATACCCACCCCTACTTTCGTGGGCAACAAGGGGGTCTGGGGGCGCGCCCCCAGTTTAGCCCCGCAGGGAATTTTTTCAATTTTGGTGATCCTAGAATGGATTTGGTGCGTTTTACCAGCAATTAATCTTATTTCATAGATGTTGTTAGCCTCATTTTTATGTAATGAAATTTTAATAAATAGTTGAAAAAATGTTTTTGTTAGACTCATAAAACCAACGGTTTGTCATTCTTTTTTGTCTTCCCCAGTTTAGCCCCGCTGGGAATTTTTTCAATTTTGACGATTGTTTAGTCTTGCTTTATATTTATTTGTTTGTTATTGCTTCCAACTGGCAGTGTACTTTATTTACAAAATCATTTTTGTTCTTATTTACATTGTTGACTTTGTTTCCAACTTTTGCAGGCCTATGGCCTCTAGTAATTTCTCTTTTTTTTTTAATTTTCTATTTACATTCTTTAAAGTGTTTTAGAAGTTTATATATTAATTAGCAACAGCAACATCTACGGTGCCTATGATATTACAGTCTTACCAGAGACACGTTATTGCCATTCGTGCACAATGATCCTAGAATGGATTTGGTCGAATTCAACATTATGTTGATAGCCTCATTTTTATGTGTAATCAAATTTTAATGAAATGGCTGAAAAAAAGTTTTTGTTGAACTCATAAAACCAAAGGTTTGCCATTCTTTTTTGTCTTCCCCAGTTTAGCCCCGCAGGGGATTTTTTCAATTTTGGTGATCCTAGAATGTGGATTTGGTGCATTTTACTCGCAATTAATATGATTTTATAAATGTTGATAACCTCATTTTTATGGAATGAAATTTTCATGAAATAGCTGAAAATATTATGTTTTTTTTGTTGAACTTATATAAAGCCAACGGTTTGTTTGTAATTCTTTTTTGTCTTCCCCAGATTAGCCCCGCAGGCAATTTTTTTAAATTTTGGTGATCCTAGAATTGATTTGGTGCGTTTTAACGGCAATTTATATGATTTATTAGACGAGTGAGCGAAGCGAATGAGGATTAGGCCTACTATTCAAGATAAACGGCGCTTATTCTGTGACTCTGTGCGTGTGTGTGCTTGTGTGTACTACAAAATCAGCCAAATCGCTGAACATATTGCGCTTATGTTCAAATTGTTGATTTCATAAAGCCAACGGTGTGTTATTCCTCTTGGCCTCCTCGTAGCGGCATAGCTAGAATTTGGGAAAAAATACACAAAGTGAAAGTAATCAATGAAGAATTTAGTACTACAGGAGGAATCCGGGGGCCTTCCCATTAAAAAAATGTATATCCTGAACCGTTAGATAATTTGTGCGTTTTGGAAATCAATTTTGTTATTTTTTCGTTTTCTCCGTTTATTGGCAGAGCCATTATTTGGGAATTAGGAAAACTACTTAAACGCACAATAATGAAAACAAGGGGCTCCGTGGGCTTGCCCCAGGTAAAATGTATATTCAAGGTAATTTGGTACAAATTTGTGCGTTTTGAAGAAACACTTTGTTAACAATATTTGAAGAGAAAAGATACGATTTTATTCTTTTACGGGCAAACTTGCTGTCTTAATCTCATTGAAATCAATGCTTTTTTATCTAGAAATTGTACTGGAAATACTTCAATCATTTCAAATAGGTCCAAGAATGTTCTTATTGCATTTATTATTGCATTCACGACGTCGACAATCATGCTTCATAAGTCAGTAACTTAAAACTTAAAACAGAAAACTCGAAAATGTTTTTGATGCGAATAATCTTTGCTGTTAAAGCGCTCTAATATACTTATACTTCCTCCATGCCACCATCTGTTTATTTAATTTATAAATTCCCCAAATTAATCTATTCCATCAAAGAAGTTATAGTATATTACGAACGTATCTATTCATTTAGCAGAATTGTTGAATTGCTACCAGTTATTAGTTTAGTTGAGAACTACTGGATGAATATCCATCATGCATGTTGTCTACACTTTTACTAAATCATGATTCATGACAAACTTTTACATCAGTCCAGTAAAACTCTAATGTAAGTTAGAGCTGTAGCCATACAATTCAGTAGATGTGATTTTAACAATTAAAATAGTCATATAAAGTATATAAAATATTATGTTTCATTAAAAAGTAATGGATGGGTGGGTCCCTGCGGGACCACCCACCCACCCCTTTTGGTATCGGTGCCTGGGCTCCGATTTGGTATGTTCGCCACGCCACTGCACATGACATGACGCGTGAAGTCGTAATTAACTCGATATTACACACACCTTCATGACCGATATCCCGATAGGGGTGTTACATTCTTCTTAGGCGTGGGCGAGAATCGCACATGAGAACCCGCGGTTGCACGCAACGCAAGGAGGGCGACCACGTTCTTCACTGTTTTCTTGCACGTCCCCTCCATTCTCTCATCATGGGTGCGCATCTCTTGAGTCGCCTGTGTCGGGGTCTGAGCAGCATAGGCCTGTTCACAATATTAACACGATCAACAGCGTCACCCTCCCTGTAATATTCAGCTCGACCACCACAATATAATTAATAATTTGAAAATGTAAGTTGAGTTGATATGACGATAGAATTTATGATTTATGAAATTGTCGAATTTATAATTTAAAAACCTCAACTGAATTTGTTACACAAGTAATAAACAATAATTTAAAAGTACAAAACGAAAGTTTATCTGTGTTCAATGGTTTGTGAGGTTACGGGTCTAGGTGTGTTGTGAAGAGACTGAGAATGTCAAGGTCTATCGAGTATTGATTAACGACTGATGAAACCATGGTCAATAGTTTCAGTAAGTTGGGCCGGTGATGGATATCGACACGAACATTTGCATTTAAGTTTAAAAATTATATCGGTATAAATAATAGGGTTTTTAAGTTTAGTTGGTGTAAGGGCGCGTCAACTGTAAGGTCATAATGCGGTACTCTAGCCTGTGATATAGGCTATAGGGAGGCCTTGGTAGAGGAAGACAGGGAATGTTACCCAGTACTCAACACATGGCTCACTCACTCGTCTAACAACGTCTGTGGCGGTTTCCTTGTTCTATGATGCTTCAAGCATTGATATCAGATCTGGCCTCGTAAAGAAAATGCTATAGAAATTGATTCCTCTCAAACCGTACAGGTATACAATAGTATTAGTAGTAAATAGTATTATATATTATCTTTACCACCCGGTTCTAGATAATGGGCATTAATTATATTTTTAAAAAATGAGGTTGGGGCAAATAGTCTGCGTAGTGTCCAGCATCTTCCAAAACCAATGTGTATAATATTGTATTATTATATTGTTATTGTGAATCCTTTGGGAATGCATAAGATCGCCAGTGAACAATAGTGTACAAGTGTCCGTCGCAGAAGGCGGAATTCCCATAGGCTGTCATCATCGCTAATAAGATAATGCCTGCTAGGAAATAGCATCGGCTCAAGAACAAACCAGTTTTCTCGCTCGTGCTGTGTGTGGTGTGTGTTGCTTGCGCCCGTAGTTCAACGAGACGCTCAGAGTCAGTGTGATCTATGCTTGCGCGCGTGGGCTGCGAGGAATCATCCGTCACACGTGTCTGGTAATATGGAGCACCGCGCGTGACGTTGCTGTACAGCAGAGTCACGAGAGGGATGGAGACGATAGGGGTGAGTCCAGCATGGGTACATACCACCTCATGGATTTTATGGATGTTTTATTGATTGTTTGTTGCTGACTTGCTGTGCCCTTCGAATGAATGTTGCGCATCCTCGTGAATAATTATGTAAAATCTCAGTGGCGGCGAGTGAGGAGATTCCCAGTGGGGGGACGGGAGGCGGGGAGGAAACATTCGATACAAGAAATGCCATTTTTATGAAATGTTTTAAGTTTTAAACCGAAAGTTATCTAGGGGACACAGCGCAAGAAATGTCCAAAAATGTTACAATGTTAGAAATGTAATCATAGACCAATATACCGGTACGTTGCAAGGTGTGATAAACGCATCGCCATCGTCAAGTAGAAGTTATTTTCTGGAGAGGGTCAAGAATCTGCGCAACCCGCGGATATCGCCCCCTCCCCCCCTCTTAATTTACCACATGACAGACACAAACTTACTACTTTGGTATTTTCTTTGTGTATGCTAAGTTGAATTAAGAAACGAAAGAAGTTATTTTGGTAATTAGGCATTCTAATCTATGTTTCCCCCCCCCCCCCACTAAAAAAGTAGATCGCCTTCTTTCGAGCAAACTGCGCCCCCGATGTTACTTTGAATTAAAGTCCCCCATTAAAAATATGTTCCATGAAGTAGGTAGACTCAAAATACTTATTAATTAATTCATTTGTTTGACCGCATTGTGTATAGGGTTTCCAACTTTTTTAGAAATGTAATTTAGGACATTGTGATTCGTGGAAAACTCGTGGAAATCTGCTGAAGAGGGAGGTGGGGACAGATTTGGGGAATTCAGAAACGGCTGAAAATTGAAAAATGCAAACATTTTGGGTTTAATCAGTAGTGTATTGTTGAGATTGTAAAAATTGAAATTAAGAAACGTAATTTGAATAGTGAATTGCAAAGCATTATGTATATTATACATTTATACGTCGACGAGTGAATGGGGAGTTGGAGGACTGACAACGCTTACGCGCAAAACTGCTGTTGAAACATGTTTTTAATCAGTGAATATCAAACTACATGTAGCGGAAAAGGGATATTTTTGACAATTACTACATATAAGCTCCTCCATCGGGACCAAGGTATGAAAATCGGGAATGTCAGTACGGTTGTTGTCAGTACGACTAGACGAAGTTCCAGAAAACTTTGATCTAGCTGAAAATGTGCGTTAATACTTCTCGATGTACCGTATGTAACATTTTACCAATGTTCAAGGTCAGTCTACATAGAACGGTGATGTTTTTCTTCTTCCGTGACTTATTTTCTTCAATTTTGGTTTGTCTGTGGTTGTTCTTTCCTCTTAGTGTTGCGGGTTATGCCCTCCCTCGGCTACAAGACTGACCTGAGGTCACGACGCTACGTGGTCTTCCAGTGAACATCAAGCTGCAGGTGTTACCGGACTTACTCCCCCCCCCCCACACCTTCCCAGCACGGACAGAGGATCTTATCTCCTTGACGTGACCCCTACTTAACCATGGGACTCACAGAATATGTTTTCACGAGCTATAAAACCACCAATTAAATAATCTACGCTTGAACAGAGATAATTTTTCGTTTTGTCTCATAAAATGTTATGCTTACCCTTTGTGATATATGGATGAAATTACCAGCATTCTTGCGAAAATGATTAAATTGGAGGTTTAAGAGCTCGTCAAGAGAGTAGTTGAGGCACTAGAATCTTCATTTTGCCTGCCTCGCTGGCGCGAAAAACTTTTGCGTCGGTGAAAAAGAGGGATGGATATTCCATTTATTTGAGTATTACTCTTTCCTTGAAGTCTACTTCTATTATGAAGTAAAAATCGAATAGTAAATGAGTGGTTCACAAGCTGCAGCGTGGACCAAGTACAAAATGGTTATTCCTTGGATTACTCCAGCCAGATTTACCATAATCGTAAGCTCTGTATTGAACCCGCCCGTACTGTGTTCCTACAGAGATCTCGCGTCTCAGGCAGTCGTCGGTTCGATACCGGCCCTGGCAATCCTGGCGAGATTTCTCCAGGGTATTTCTCAAATTCGAAAAGTTTGCTTGAATCGTCCCACATAAAATACCCCTGGACGTTCTCCCCCAGAACTCACAATATAGTTAACGTAAAAACAGTGTTTTGTGAATAGATGCTATACAAAGCGCTATTTTTCACTTATAACTAAGTTTTCCAGTCGTGTTTTATTTTATTTTCCATAGTATCTAAATATATTTATACACATTTTTATTCAGTTGATATAAATTCAACCTTGATGAAATAATTTCAAAATTAAAATATGAAAAACGTGATACATAAATTTTTTTAAGCTGGCCAAAAAATAGATGCTAAAACGCTATAAAATGACACTTGAGAACGCTATAAACACGTGATCTACATGTAAGCGTTATAGTTTCAGCGGGGCCGCGAGTTTATTGCGTCGGTTTATGTACCAAGATCATGTGCGCGGTGTTGTAATCGACCCCTCGCACATAAAAGTGTTGGGGTCAGAGGTCACGATGTTATTATTATAGTCGGGCGTATTGCGAGTGCAGCGCGTCACTGAGCGTATTTGCCGGCAGTAATTAAAAGCAATTCAATAATGAATGATAACTTGTTGAGCTTATCGATATCGCGGCCTGGTTTCTCTTCTCAAGAAGACAGGAATAACTAAACTTGATGTAAATAACTAGGGAAACGCCAAAGTGAGTGAGTGACCCATGTGTTGAGTACCCGGGAACATCCCCTTTCCTCCCCTACCTAAGGCTGGATCTAGCCCAGAATGGGGAATGATACCGGGTATTCAACACATGGCTCACTCACTCGTCTATCAACGACTTTGGCGTTTCCCTAGTCTAGTTGGCTAAGGCGCCCTTATACCCGGAATGTGGGAGACCTGGGTTCAAACCCCTGGTCGGCCACACTGGCGCAGTGGTCGTCAGCTGTTGAGAAGGAGGAAGATGTCCTTCTGTTGTAGAGTTCTAACTCACCTATCATGGCGTGAGTTATGTCATCTCACCACTTGTTTTCAATCTGCGTGCTAATTTCTCTGTACTCTCTCAGAAACTAGAGAGGCCTACCTCTATCGTGTCCTTGAGAATATCCTGATCACGTGGTATTGTCATGTCAATGTCAAGGTTGTTCTCCATAGTCATCTCCGCAGTAACACCAACATTAAAAAAACTACCAATATAAATCTTAGAAGAAAAACTGAAAGAAATTTCATACGCTTAACATTCTCATTAATTATTATTTTCTAAGATTATCACTTGTGAAATAAGTTTGCTATACGTTAAAAGTTTGTTATCTTGCTAAGAAATTATCTGCGATCATTCAAAATCTGTAGTCATTGGTTTTGTCAAGATTCTATGCAAATACGTTTACAATAACTAATATTATAGTTGTTCCACAGTCTTGTTCCAGCAATCACTATTATAAAGTGAATATGATATTGATGAATAAGAGAATATGACAACTTTCTAATGGGGAAAGAGCCACCTCCTTATCCCCAGGGGTACCAAAATCATTCTGTATTATCCTTGTTGAAGGTCAATGCCAACAAAAAACTTATTCGTATAACTCAAGTTTTCGTGAGACGTGACACACGCACAGGTGGATGGACGACAGAAAGTGATACGTGGCTTCATTGGATGAGCGAAGCGAAGACTTCAATTTCACCGACCCCCCAAAAAATTTAGCTCGGGTGTTTTTTTTTTTTTTTTTTTTTTTTTTTTTTTGTTTGTTTTTTTGTCTGTTTGTTAACTCTCTACCAGACAAACGGCTTATCCGATCTTGATGAAAATTTGACAGGACCTTCGAAATCTCTGAACTTAGAGGTGTATTGTTTTTGGGTACAATCGAAGAAATATTTCTCATGAATATCGTACTTTTACGATTTTTTTCGATTTTTAGTGCGATATTTTCGTGACATTTGGGCCAATTCTGACCAAACGGGTGGGGCTACAACGTTCATATTATACATGGACATTAAGGTTATGGTGATGTAGTACCTTTTGAAAAAAAAGTTGAAAAAGTTAGCCAGAATCCATAGAAATAAAGCTTTTAATATAAGTTTTTTGATTTTTTGTGCGATATTTTCGTGCCATTTGGGCCAATTCTGACCAAACGGGTGGGGCAACAACGTTCATATTATACATGGACATTAAGGTTTTGGTGATGTAGTACCTTTTTAAAGAAAAAGTTGGAAAAGTTAGCCAGAATCCATAGAAATAAAGCTTTTAATATAAGTTTTTTACGGTAAATAATACCAATTGACAAGAAACAAAAGAAACTTGACAACATTCACCTACAATGCGTAGGCAGCAAAACAAAGCACTTGCAAAAGTAAAGATATCCCAAGCAAACTTTAAACTTTAAAAAGCTCATCCATCAACGCGGCGGGACTTTAGCGTTTTCCTAGTAATCTTGATTCATACATATGCTTTCCAGAATCTTAGAGTAGAGTGGGGTATGGTAGAGGAATTCAAGGGGTTCAAATTGAAATTGGGTAGTGGGCTAAACTTTCCCCCCAAAGAGGTTGTGGAGGTCCGACAGCGTGTGGACTGTGGATCCAGCTCCATGTCGCTAACCTCTTTGACATAATCATCCTCTGGGCCATCAAATTCCAACTCGCAACCTTCTCGTGGTTTGGCCCGTTATTAGGGGAGTTTTTCTTCCTAAAACTAACAACCAGGACCAGGACCACCTCGCCGGTGTCCCCCTGCCCCAGTGTGCTCACCTACGACGAGAGGGACCCGATCACAGCCAGGTCGAGATGGTCGGCGAACATCGAGATCAGGCCCGAGCTGCCGCTCAAGGGGTTCACGTTGAATATCACCCTGGACACGCCGGCCGACATTCTGGGGGTGAGTTGAGGGGGATGAGGGAAGAGTTGCGCCTACGAGGAACTTATTCCTCCTTGCTTTGACAGAAAGTTTAAAGTTCTAACGTTCCAATGTTTTGCCATGTCCCTTTTCTTCAGCTTATTGCACTACCATCCACTTTCACAAGATAAATATATAAAAATCTCTATAATAAAAGTATTCTGGAAAGGGATGTCATAGATCCTTCCTGATAATGTCCTGTGTTGCTTACAGAACTTGATTGCCACACTCCCAAGATAAATATATAAAGATCTCCATTATGAAAGTATTCTGGAAAGGGATGTCATAGATCCTTCCTGATAATGTCCTGTGTTGCTTACAGAACTTGATTGCCACACTCCCAAGATAAATATATAAAGATCTCCATAATGAAAGTATTCTGGAAAGGGATGTCATAGATCCTTCCTGATAATGTCCTGTGTTGCTTACAGAACTTGATTGGAGAGGTGACCAGTCCCGACAACAGACACTTCTCCATCAACACCAGGAAGAAACTCCCGGCCGGTCTCCCGTTCACGATCAGGATATTCGTGAAACATTCGTCCGAGTGTCCATTTGTCAAGAACATCTACCTGAACGAGGTCCGGATCTGCCCGACTGGTAAGATACTCTCTTGGGGAGAACATAGTCATAGACTGTCGGTCATGTGAAATAAACAAACAAACCTCCACCTTGCATGTTACAGAGGCCACTTACTTCCAGACGGAGCCCCGGCGCGCCCTGGTCCGCCCCGGCGAGAGCCTGGTGCTCCTGGGCCGGGCGTCCACCCCTCTCCTCTACTGCCACTTCCACCTGCCGCCCGGGGAGACGCTGATAGACCTGAGCCAGGGGCCCGGACTCCATGGCCACCAACCAGTACGAGTATCACGGCCAGGGCCTCGAGAACGGCGAGTGCGGGGTCAGGCTGAAGCAGGTGCAGGACGACAACGACGGCGTCGTGGAGTGTCGGGTGAAGCCCGTGGAGGAGGGCGCGGAGTGGATGACTGCGGCTAGCACGCTCAGAGTCACCAGTGAGTACATGCTTTGGGGTGATGGTGATGACCGAGCTGTCGTTGAAATCAAACTGATTAAAACATACTTATTCCCTCAATTATCAGAAAATTATAGATTGCAGACATCCCTAGAAATTTCAGTAGAGGTTTTAGCACTCATAATGCCAATTTCCAAAACTAAGACGAGTTTTTACATAATTATTTTTGTTTGTAAAACTAAGGAGCTTCTTTTAAACAATAACATACAACAAGAGTGTAATGTCACATGTTTTATGTGTTTTCGAGTGTTTTTGTTTTTGTAGATCGTTAACCGACATTTTGACGTCCAGGAAAAATGTCCCAGAATTCCCGGAAATTCCAGCTAAGAATTTGAGCTAGGGTATATTTAGTATCTATGTTCTTCTTCATGGCGTTGGTTATCTCCTCATCGTGACAGGAGCTTGTCACACCCTCTCTCCTCTCATGTGCTCTGTCTGCCCCACACAGCCGCGCCCGTCCACAACCTCCCAGTGTTCGACATCGTCCCGCGCAAGAAGAACCTCACGTCCGGCGACAACCTCACGGTGATCTGCAACGCCGACCGTCCCCTCAACCTCTGCCACTTCTACCTGCCCGGGTCGCGTGTGTTGAACCTGGACCTGGGACCCGCCTCCGAGTACACGAGCGAGTACCGGTACCACGGGCGCGGCCTGCAGTACGGAGAGTGCGGGGTGACGCTGACGGGAGTGGACCACAGACTCAACGGGTACCTGGTGTGCAAGCTGGGCAGGTGGCCGGAGCAGGTGACTGGGGCGTGGGAGACAGACGCCATGAGAGTCATCACCACAGGTACTACTGGTTGAATTATAGTTGAGTGAGTAAAACGCACAATTGATAATGAGTAAAACGTTTGTAACATACGTACAGGTTCTAATAATTACTTCCTTAAACTACCGAAATAACAACACGTGGTTTCACACACACACACAACACTTTATTTCGTACTTGCTAGTTACACCATCAAAACTGGACTGACTCTCAGCGCGCTGGGGTTGGAGCGCGGAGGGTAGTACACGCTCCCCCCTCTGCCTAACGGTAAACCCGTCAAGCGGAAGATGCGACAGTACACTCCGCGTCCACAGACATGGACTGTCACTACACTCCCCGCCCCCCTTTCAAATGAGCCACGTCTTGTGGCAGTATAACCCAATCAAGTTCTCAAATGCCCACTTGCAGCCTATCTGGTTCCCGGACATTCCTTTGAGGGTAACGACCACTATTTGGCTCGGCTTCCTCTTGATCAAGGGACACCACCCTGCTGGCATTCGGGAGTTGGCCTAGTGACTTGATGGCTTGATCTCCACGACTCGTAGAAGGTTCCGTAGGAACCTGAAGATGATCATTTGACGGTTCTGTCGCGATAGAGCCTGAAGCAAGCTCGTCCCTAATCGTCGCGAGCTGTGGGATTGTTTCTTCTTCCGCATATGGCTTCAGACAATTGAAGTGTACCACTAAGCGTTTCCTTAGCGCTCATTTTTTCTTAACCCATCTGAGGCGATTCGGAAGGTTACATCCGATAGCTTCTTCCTTATGACATACGGTCCCTGCCATGGTCTATGCAGCTTCCTTGTTTGGCCCACTTTCACCACTTCATTTAGTAACCAGACGCGATCGCCTACGACATACGGTGTTCCATGGCAATGCCTGTCATAGTTTATTTTTGAATGCGTTGAGATGCTTGAAGTTTCCCCCGAGCTTTCGCATGTGCTTCCTCCAGTGTTGCTCGCAAGTTCTTTGCGTATTCCGTACTTGTGGTTGCTGGCACTGGTAGACCATACATTACGTCCAGTGGCAACCAGATGTCGCGACCAAACAACATAAAGTGTGGGCTAAATTTGGTGGATTCATGGACACTGGAGCGGTATGCTCACATCACTTGAGGCAGATGAACATCCCAATCTGTCTGATGATCATTTACCCATTGACTGAGCATTTCCAGCAGAGTTCGATTGAATCGTTCAACCATCCCGCCCCCTGGGGATGATATCCTGACGTCCTCGTCTTGGTAACGTCTAGAAGAGTACACATTTCTTGAAAAAGTTTAGCCTCAAACTGCCGTCCCTGATCACTATGGATTCCTACTGGTGCACCAAAACGGCAAATAAACCCTGAGACTACTCCGCCACTGTAGATGCCTCCTGATTAGGAAGAGCATAAGCCTCAGTCCATTTAGTAAAGTGGTCTGCTACCACAAGAACGTATTTCTTACCTCGTAACGATCTCGGAAGCGGGCCCAGGATATCCAACGAAATCCTTTGAAACAGAAACCCAACTCCTGTACGTTACAAGTGGGGCTCGTGCAGCTGGAGCAGGTGTCTTCCTACCACCACAACCTGGGCAATGACGGCACCAAAGCTCAACATCTGTTGTCATTCCCGGCCAGTAAAACCTCTACCTACACTTTCTTATGGTTTTGTGGATGCCTAAATGGCCCCCCATGGGAGATGTATGGAGGTTAGTCAACACCATTTGCACTAGACGCTTGGGTAACAGCATCTGCAGTCGATCAGGAAGCAAAGGCTCTTCCCACCTGCGAAAGAGAATACCGTCATGCTGGGTGATTCTCATCCATTGACCCCACAGGCTCATGACTGCCCGACCAAATGGTGACACTTTTTCGTGGAGTGGTCGTTCCCCTACTCCCATCCACCTTACCACATGAGACAAAACTGAATCTTCTCTCTGTAATTGGCTTAGTTTGTCCTTCGTCCATTGTGGAGTCCAAGTAGACTCGATGTTTGCTACCAACTCTTCTGCTTCCTTTCTAGGCCATTGGCGAGACAGACCATATGCATTACCATGATTTCGCCCTGGGCGGTGTTGCACTTCAAATTGGAATTCCGCCAACGTGTCGGGCCAGCGGCCATTATGATCATATTCAAAGGACTCACTCACACACTCACTCACTCACTCACTCACTCACTCACTCACTCACTCACTCACTCACTCACTCACTCACTCACTCACTCACTCACTCACTCACTCACTCACTCACTCACTCACTCACTCACTGACAAAAAACAGATCTTGTACCTCTTGACTTGAATTGTAAGACTCATTCGCTGCAGTCACTCGTCCAATAATGTGTTTAACGAAATGTTATCTTAGTAGCCTTATCCATTTTAAGAAAAATGTATTGTATATATATTAAAATATTACGATTAAGCTGTTCCATAATTGGGCTGATTAAGCACGGGTGCGAGTTGCGATAAGAAAACCGAAATAGCGCCCGAATTAATCTCGATATTTCTAACAGGCTTCTATTACGCGTAAAACTTTTTTCGTCAAGGCGGAAGTTGGTTTAGTGCATATGTGAGTATAAAACCCCAGGTTACCAAGAGTTGATCTAAGTGTTCTCCTGAGAAGTCTTGCCAACCACCACCTACACCATGAACCTCTGGGCGCCGTTCTTACTGGCAGCCGTGTGCGTGCTGCTGCCATCGCAAGGTGAGAAACTAACTTGCTTATTTTATTCCTTTAAACAATTTCAATTTATTTATTAATGTTATTTGTTTATTTATTTATTTATTTATTTATTTATTTATTTATTTATTTATTTATTTATTTATTTATTTATTTATTTATTTATTTATTTATTTATTTATTTATTTATTTATTTATTTATTTAACGTCTATCCTATTTAGTTAAAAAACTGATTTGCAAAGGAGGACAACTAAATAAATCTAATTACATAGATGCAGACACAACAATGAACTACAGTTAAGTAAATAATTGAAATAGTAATACACAACAACAATGCATTAAAACATAACAATGTTCGTAACAAATTCAAAAAGGATATTAAATGCAATTAATTAATTATTCGAATAAAACAGGGGTGGGAAAAAAAGAAAAGAAAGGGGGGGGGGGAAACATAAAAAATAAAAACGAAAAGAAAAAAATACTACTAGCTATTTCGTTTTAATGCAATAAGAAAATTATATCCATATAGTAGATATATTTTTATCTTAGCAGCCAAGCCAAAGCCAAAGCATCAATACCTAGAATAATACCAAATTGGCACCAAATGTGCAACAAAATAAAAATAAAAAAGATGAAAATAATTGAATTAGTTCTGAAGGTAAAATAATTTAATACGGATTTTTAGGTAATTTTGTAGTTGGCCATACACAATTACTAATTCCGTCCTAAGACCATATGAAACACAAAATCTTCGTGAATTATCTCAGTCAATAATATCTATTTATACAAGTGACGTATCTAATCATTTGTTCATGCCAATCAGTAATGGAGACATTTCCAAATTTTAGGATGTGAATTTTAAATTGTATTGTCAGACATGTTTTTACATCCGACTTATTTAGTTCAAACACAATGCCCGAGACTCACGTTGGGAGTTCACCAACGGCAATCCTGACTGATAATATTTTCAGGTTAACATTAGGTATTAATTATTGCGAATGCAAGAGATTGAGTTTTCTGAAACAGCACTTGGTGATTCCCTTCAAAATTGACCTAACAATAAAATTAATAGCAAAAAGAACACCTGAAAACACCATGCAATTTCACCCTGAACAGGTTTTGCAAAATAAATGTTATAATGTTATAGCAACCATATTCGGATGATTTAGAAAGAGGACATGCTCTCTGTACAGTAACACCGATATAAATATAGATATTTATATTATCTGATGCGTTCGTTTGGTGCACGAATGCATTTATCATAAATTATTGACAACATGGAAATTAGAGAAGTATCATGTATTTTGTGTCTCATATTCTCAAAGGTTCCGATACATTTAAGGTCAATTTAAAGGTGTTAATAAGAAAAGCGATAACGACAAGTTGACTCTTAAACTCAAAAATGCAATATTTAAATATAAAAAATATAGTGGAATCACTCATTGACTCGACGATTATAAATATCACGAACAAGAGTTATTTTCACTATTTATGAAGTAAGAAGCCGCCAATAGCAAGGTTTTGCAGAACTATTCGTTAAGAGGTAACTGCAGAAAGCAAATGCAATGAGTTATATTTCTTCTCCATTCTCTTCTAGGTAATGCTGAAAGCCACCATCATCTTGACGCCCGACTGACACACACGAGAAGACATTCAGGAGATATTACATACTTTTTCGAAGTTTTACTATTCACGCTTAAGCGCAAGTACCCGAAAACAACCGTATCTGACCTTGAAAATAACATCGAAACCATTTATAGAAGACTTAACAAAGGAAGAACGAGCAAGTGATGACTTAGAAGCCATCATTATTGGCAAGTATGGCGACGGCAGTTATACGGACGCCGACAAGGAGTATTTTACAGCGCTTCACGAGCTGTTACTAACTCCTGGAATGGAAACTCTTGAACGCAGAATACTAAAGAAGTACTCTAAAGACCAACAAAGACTACAAGCTTCAGCCATGGAGGTGCTTCCTGCATTGACAGTAGAGGAAATTAAGAGTCCAAATATTTTACAATTACTCGAGACGAAAACTGATGCTCTTATGAGAAATTCCAAACGTGGAAGTTCATCTGATAAGAGTTCTGGAGGAACTCATTTTGAGAGACTACTCAGGAAATCGTTGTCGAGGAAAAGTGTTGCAGAAGCACGGCCGGGATCGTTCGATACCCGCGATAACGGACTTGATGAAGAAGTAGATTCGGTAACCCAGGCAGCAAAGAAGCGCTTTGCAAGCTCTTTGCTGGGCATGCAAAGAGCTCTGAAGTAGACGACCTCAGGCAGGGTCCACTAGATACCTAACAGCTGCACAGCAGCTTAGCATAAGTATCTAGTGGACCCTGACCTCAGGTCCGCTAGATCTCCGCCTAGCGGAGGATCGTCTAACGGCCACACGAGCGAGTTAGACGAGCCTCCGCCAGGTGGCGGAGATCTAGAGGACCTTGGACGACCTTATTGATGAAGTCTTCGTCAATAGAAGAATTGGAAAACCCTAATTATTCCCAAGAGCTAAAGGTTGAGGCACAAGGTAATTTCGTGGATGGTGGCATTAGTAAGGACGATCTCGACGAATACATGCAGGCTGTACGCGCGTTCATGAATACTCCACAATGGCAACGTTTTTTTGACACATGATCGTCAAGTATACAAAAGGATTAGATTAATGTAGGGAATTCACCGTTGACATATGAAGATCATAGCTATGGAAATGTTCTCTTTAATGTTGCTGAAGAGTTTTACAATTCTAAAATACGTCAATCTTAAATGCAAAAAGACACCCTTCCAGGGAGATTTTTCCTTTTCTTATTGCTTACCTTATCTAATCTATGTAATCTATAGTTAACCTTAATTAATATAAGCTTTTTAATCTTGAATACAGTTTTATTTAAGATATGCTTAACTTTGATTAATATTCGCTTTTTAATCTTAAATACAGTTTTATTTGAGATATACTTAACAATGATTAACATTCGCTTTTTAATCTTGAATACATTCCATGATTATTATTAAAACTGTAATTAACTTTAATCATAAACTTGTTTTTCTCATTGCTTTGCTTATCTTACTGTGGTTTAAAGATATTCTTAACCATGAATTCATATTTACTTTTTTAATCTTGAATACATTTCTTGAAGTTGTATTTTATAGTCATACTACATCTACATTGAATCATGGAGGTTTAAAAAATGCCCCTTCACGTGTCCAAGTCAATATTGGAGTCGGCACAATTGTGAATTGATGCATACGCATTAACAATTATTCAGGAAAACCTCGAAAAAAAAATTCAGTCAGCATTGCCAGTCTCGACAGGATTCGAACCAGAAACCTCCAGAATCAGCGTCTCGCGCTTTACGCTTGAGCCAACACCGAGGACTGTTTACATGACTTATGTTGCTTTTGTTTAGATGATTTCAATAAAATATGTAGTAATAAAATGCACTTTGTGTTTGAAAATACCAAACAGAAAGCCACCCACCCCATTCCCTATGTGTCTTATCCAATGAGATGGTGCTAATAATTTGCATGTTTGAGGCGTGACGATGCGTTTTAGAAACGCCTCTACGCCGGTGGTATCTAACAAGTCACATAGTTAATTCCTGTCACCAACAAAACTAATTGAACGTTAATTGGATAATAGGGCAATGTCAAGCTGGTCCGCGGTTTGGTAACAGGACCCTTTATATTATGGTTTGGCGTTCCAGCGGAACACCAATATATATATATATATATTATATATATAACCATTTTCAGTCTTAGGCCACGTTTGATGAACACCATCTCTTCGGCAATTACAAGTGGGAATCATGAAAATAATGTTACATTGGATAAACAAATCTGGGAAACAAAACACAACATTTTCACTTATCGCTCACTCAAAGAATACTGCAAAGCTGGATGGAATCCAGAATAAGTCACTAATGTCCTTCTAGCTTATCGTCATGGGTAATGACGCATTATTACTTGAACAGTCACGCGGCCATTTTGTTTCCCGGTTTCACAGCCACCCATGACTCGCTACATGTATCACTGAAATTGCAGTTTCCCGTTTACCTAAGTTGGATATTTTGCTGATTAGACTGTAGAGATAGTTTAGTAATCTCATTGAGTTCCGTAACTGTGCCCAGTGTGCGAATTACATGTAGTATTTTCGTTTTTATTAAATTTGTACCCTGAAGAAATGGTGAAATTATGAAACGTTGGCTAGTGAATAAACGTGGCATTATACGCCTTTCATTATCATATGCCACGAATATCCAAACAATATTATTATTTAACAAGCTATGGACGTTGTTAAACACTCGCATTTCAAGTGGGGGAGTCGATGAAATAATGTCACTAGGAAAACATAGTCCGTGGAACAACAACAACATTTTCCCTTTCCTCCCCACATATACCTAAAGGCTGGATGGATCCAGCATGGGTCTATCCTCCCTAGCCTATCATATAGGGTAGAGTGGCGCATTATTGCCTTACACAGTTGACGCGCCATTTAAATGTTCCCGGGTACTTAACACATGACTCGCTCACTCGTCTAACAACGACTTTCGCGTTTTCCTAGTGATAGTTAATAAAATGCTGATACACGAGTAAAGCATAGCTGATAGAGTAATATCTGTATTTGAGAGTACGTGTTACTGTGACCAGTGGCGTAATTAGCCCTTTTTTCGGTGGTGGGGGCATACAATTATAAAACTCTCAAAGATCAATGGTCAGCACAACTAGTGAAGAGGTTTCTAGGAAGTCACTAGTCAGTGGTGTATACGCTCTTTCCATGGTGAAGTACAAGTTAAAGTACACACATCTGGGGGTCTAAACGTGTGATTGGAGTATTTTGATAAACGTTTTTTTTAAAACTTTATAAAAGATGTATGAAAAAATTGCATAACAAGAAAAATATATCAATATAATTTCTCAATCAATTCCTCATGCCTCGACCCCCTCCGACCAAATTTGGGGTGGCGGTTGACGCCCCTCGCCCCACCCCCGTAGTTACCCCACTGCTCACGCACTAAAATATAACCAATAAAGTTTGCGTGTTAAAAGTATCTGTCTATGAGGATAGTTTGAAGGAATTTGGGTGATGCTCAATATTGATTTGTTTGTTTTGTTTGTATGGGCATGAATGGAATATTGCAAATAAAAGTAAGAGTGCATCTACAAAAATGGCTGCATCTCGGTACCTGTTCAAGATACATCTTTGAGCTTTGGGAATAATATAAATAAAGCTTCTTGCTTCCTGCTCGTTGAAACTTTTGCTTTAATGACTCATACTTTAGGCTGGAGCAATTTATTTACGAATAATTCGCTCCGTGTGGTGTAGTTGATGTACAGCGGGCTGCCTGCGCGTCACCTTGCAGGCGTACCGCACGGTGCTGCGACCTAGCGGCGATAACTAGAACCTGCAGCTGTCGAGACGCGTTCAGACGCCAACACCAAAGATGAGACATATGGGTCGAAGACAGTGGCGTATAATGTTGTTTTTCTTTGGGGCGGGGGGCGAACAGTAACATAAAAGATTAATGGTCAGCATGTCGACTAGTAAAAGGGATATGTGGGTACAGTCAGTGGTGTCATCCGAAAGTAAGTCATGGGTATACGATCTTTCCTGGTTAAAGGACGACTGTGAACAATGGGGGGGGGGGGGGGTCTGAGGGGGATGCCCCAAAGTCAATGCGGGTCCGGAGCACACAGCCCCGGAATTTGTTTTCGATTCTTAGTGTGATTGGAGTATTTTGACGAGTTTTGTTTTGAAAAAAACCTTATAAAATATAAAAGAAATTATCTCATTACATAAATCACTCACATCAAATAATAATTGTGCACCCTTGCCGACTCTGACCAAATTTAGGGGGCGGTTGCTCCCTCTCGCCCCGCCCCCCTAGAAGTTATACGCCACTGACTGTGAGTGTAAACGTGTAACTGTGAGTGTAAAGTAACTTGTGATGTCACTGTATCAGTTTGTTCCTTGCTCGCAGGTGGTGGCGCCCTGGAGTGGCCGGTGGAGACGCCTGCCAACAGGCCTACGTACACAGACGACGGGATATACCAGGGTGAGAATAATATGAACTTTAAGTCACTCGTGAACCTCTTATGAAAGTCTCCCTCAATCTAGAACTTTAAGTTTGGCGCTCGGAGAATTGTTTTACGACTTGTAACTTGCAAAACGGCGACGTAGTTACACTGGCATTGATGGATTACATTTTTAGCCTACTCAACGAAGTGTAAAATAGTATCCTTGGCCTAATCAGTGTCAGCTTACCTTAGAGCAAGTACATAGTTGTAAGGGATGGTCAATTTAACACTGCCTTGGTTGGCGTCGAACCCGGACCAGCCGACAGTTTTGGGCTCGAGTCCCAGTTCGTGTAATCTAATTAGTTTTTAATCAATTCATAGTGTGAACATTATAACTGTCAAGAATAACCCTCGTTAATGAAACGGTGTGCAGATTCGATAACGCACCACATTCAGTAAGTCTCATTATATGGTTTAGTTTAGAAAGTGATTGACCTGGGTACAATCCTCTGTTGGGGTGGGATTTTGTATTGCCTATCTTACACCTGCCTATGATAATGTTTGAGTAAAGTGTTGTGCACTGAATGTATTCTCAATGTGGTTCACAGGCCCAACTCATGTCGAGCCGGTCTACAACGGATGGGCCACAGAACCAACTACTACAAGAACAACTAGGACCAGCGATCAGCAGGGATACTCGCTCAGATATACACAACAAGGTAGAAACATTCAAATAACTAGTGATCTCTCATACAATAATCACCTACAGCTTATCATCCCGAAGGCCCTTAAAATGCTCGGCTTTGTGAAAAGGAATTGCACAAAAGACTTTTCCATTGGCACTTTCAGGAAGCTTTTTGTGGCTTTAATAAGACCTCAAATTGACTATGCAAGTGTCATATGGAACCCTCATCACATTACCAAAATTCGTAGCATTGAACGTATCCAGCAGAAGTTCGTTAAGCATGTCTGCTACAAGACCAATGTTACTTATCATAGATGCAACTATTCAACTTTATGCAAGAATTTAAATCTTGCATCACTCGAAAATCGTCGCCAGCATACAGATCTAATATTTCTGTATAAGCTTCTGCACAATTATTTTGACTCTCAGCTTCTTCATTCAGTACATTTTCACGTTCCTGCAAGACTAACACGAAACCTTCAGACTTTCCATCTTCCCAGAAGCAGACTATAGACATTTTTAGTAATTCACCAATAAACCGGATCCAACTACGATAACCAATTAGTTGTCATCCATCCTGATCTTGACATTAATCACCTAAACTTTCAATGTTTTAAAAACTATTTCTTCAAAATATGTTCTTGAGGTTTATAACTTTTGTAATCGTCATAGTTTATTTTATTTTTTTGCATTTCGTTTAGTATAATGTTCTTTTGTGCACCTGAGACATATTTAGATGTTGTTTGATTTTTGATATCATTTTTATTTTTTGTGCTTTAGTATTAGCTAATTTTATGAAATGCCTATATCGCACTTGTGGAGGTAACTCTGTTGTTGGTGGCAATAAAATAAAATAAAATAACTAAATAGAGACATGCCAGCCACCACCAATCCTGACTAAAGGGGTTTCGTCAGCTACTTTAGTTACTTCCTACTTACTAACAGTTCTAGTTTGTAGTAAGTCACCTCTAGAGGAACAAGATGTTCCTATTCAGACATTTTGTCGGGAAATTACAAAATGTATAATATTGCCCTATTTTTGTATTCGCCATTGCGTAAGCAAACATTCTCAATTTCCGTCTATATTGTAATGTATCTATTGTATGTATCTATGTATCTATATGTATATATTGTAATGTATTGTAACTCAATCGCTAATCAACGGCTGGGAATATGTCCTATCTCAAACGTTCCTACTAGACGTGGTGTGATGCAGAGTCCAATACTTCGTTGCTAGGGCAACCAGTTGCTGTGACGTATAACCACTAATAAACCATATTCCTATGTGAAACCTCCCTTGTTCTGACAGAAACTACTTTTTTTTACAGTTCCGGCTGTTGCGTCAGATAATAGAAGATGGACAACAACGACGACGACAACAACAACAACCGAAGATCAAGATTTTCCATCCAGGAACCCAAAAGGTATCTGAAAGAATTTCTTTGCAATATTGCATGTTATAAATGTGAGGTTTACCAAAGAGAGAGGATGGGAGAAGTATGCATAGAGTATCTATAAAGGGTTGATATTGATTGACTAATTTAGAAGGTTACAAAGAGGTGAACAGGTGAAAAGAAATGTCACACAAAATTTATTTCCTTGAATTTTCGATTTAATTGAGTCGTAACATACCTATATCTCAATAGTTTTTGTTTTAGGTTTTGTTGCCTTAAATATTTAAGTATTGGTATGGTTTGGTAAATTGCACTTGTGGGACATTTGTCCTGTTGTAATGTGGCCACAAATAAAATAAAAATAAAAATAAAATAAAAATAAAAATAAAAAATAATATAGTTAATTACCAATTGTCGATAGTCTACAACTAGATCTACAGGTGTGAGTGTTTCTAATTCTTGATTGACAACTGTGCCAAGCACGGCATCGAACCGAAAACCGAAAATCCTGACCGTAAACCGAGGTCATTTTTGTGTTGCATGTCTGGGTATAGGCCTAGGTAAGGTAAAACGCAATGTCTCCCGTCTAACACCCAGTACCCGTGTTCCCTCAGCGGGCAGCCGGCTGGACTGTGGTAGCAACTTGCTGCCTCCTCCCGTGGCCCTACTCTACCAAGGCCAGCAGACGTATCACGGGGAGTGGCCCTGGCACATAGCGCTCTACCAGTCCACCCACACAGGGGGGCTGATGTACATCTGCGGCGGGTCCCTGATCGGCACGAGGAGCATCGTGACGGCCGCTCACTGCGTCACCAAGACGCCCTTCGACCGGCCGGTAGACCCCGCCACGCTCATGGTCTACCTGGGCCGGCACCACCTCAAGCAGTGGTCGGAGAACGGGTTGCAGGAGAGGAGGGTGAGTAGAGGCATCAATATCATTGAGCTTACCAAATACTACAATCAAATAAGCTCGCCCAGTTCACATAAAATAAGAGTCCCTCAGGGATTGTTTCTATCCCCTCTCTTGTTCAAGCTCAATAAAATAGGCGTCCGCCCGACCTACAGGATTCCCTCAGGGTATGTATCTGTCCCCTCTCTTGTACAAGGTCAATTGAATAGTCGTCCACCCAACATACAACCGCACTGGATTCAACAGTGACCTCGCCGTGCTGATACTGAAGACAGACGTCAACTTCACTGAATACGTTAGGCCAGTCTGTCTGTGGAACTCAGCAAAGACGGACTTGAACGAGGTGGAGGGACGAGAGGGCACAGTAAGTACAAACACTCTACTTCTGCTGGGGTATCAACGCACTACAGACAACTTTCCAGTGTTGAGTACGGGCTGTGACTCCTCCCAGTAACTTATTGTTCCCTGATACCCACAGGTTGTTGGCTGGGGTATCAACGCACTACAGACAACTTTCCACTGTTGAGGACGGGCTGTGACTCCTCCCAGTAACTTATTGTTCCCTGATACCCACAGGTTGTTGGCTGGGGTATCGACGAGAGGGGCGTGCTGTCTCCAGAGCTCATGAAGGCGACCATGCCGGTTGTCTCGTACGTGACGTGTGTCATGAGCAAACCTCAACACTTCTTGGAGTTCTTGAGGAACACTACATACTGCGCTGGGTTCAGAAACGGTGAGTTTTAACTTAACTTTAAAGTTTTAATACTCAACCAAAGTAACTTGCTTGACAACCATGCCAAGTTGTATCACAATCAGATGATTAAGTTCGTAGTGATTCTTGGGTTGTTGCGTCGTGCCGATGATGACGACGTTTCGCCACCCATGCTGGTGGCTGCTTTATGGGTGGCGAAATTCGAGTAGTACCGTAATAGACCAAGGATCTCTCAGAACTCTTGTACGGGTCGTGAAAGACAAATTCAGAATATACCAGGCTGCAGGAGTAAGTACAAAAAATTCCAATTGTATAAAATTCTATCTTTATAGTTAGTTAAACACACACATAACAAAAACTTGTAGAAATACAGCCAAACCTTACACACTCAAAAGGAATGAGATCTAAAAAAAGGGCCAAGCTCATCTACCCTTCCACATAAACGTACAGTGTCCCATAACAGCATCCTCGAAAAGCTTGGCAAAATAGAATTTGCGATTTTTAATTTAACGTAATAGTTTATCCAAGTTCTTTTTTTCTAATTAATTTAAACGTAATAACATGCAAATTCTATTTTGCCAAGCTTTTCGAGGATGCTGTTATGGGACACTGTACGTTTATGTGGAAGGGTAGATGAGCTTGGCCCTTTTTTTAGATCTCATTCCTTTTGAGTGTGTAAGGTTTGGCTGTATTTCTACAAGTTTTTGTTATGTGTGTGATCTCATTACTTTTTCAAGTTCCATTACAAAATTATTTGCTAAAATTAAAAATTTTTATCAAAGTTGATTTAAATTCTATGGTATTAGCAGTAACAATATAGGATGTAAAATATCTAGACCCGGATTCATGTACATCCTGGGTATAGGTGGTATAACCATGGTATAACGACGGTATAAGGACTGGACCCCAATTCTTGAGTTCGTGGGAGATGAGTTGAAAACGCAATTTGAAAACGAAGTCGTTTTCGTTTTCGAAGGAATTGGTATTCTTGAACGGTATCGTGGAAAACGTCATGGGTTGTGAGTTGAAAGCATTGATATTAAACCCCTATAGTAGGCTAGATTAGCAGTCTCCTATACCTCCGCACAGGCGCGAGCGTAGCAAATTGAAGACTCAACCGGCCCATTTCAAGATGGCGATTTGGTGTTTTAATTTATGCTTTTTTAATGCAATAAAGTATTTTACTGGATTGTTTGATATGGTTTTAGCTTGTGCAGCATGGTATTAAACAAAAGAAACAATACGAAGTGATTGCATAAGGGAATTTAGTAATCATTTGGTGTTAAAGGCTAGTATGCTTACCTGTCAACCTGGCGGCAATCTTGAGAACTATTTGGCCACAAATCGCTCCCATTTGATTAACATGTAAACTGTCATTTTAAGATGGCTTCTAATTGTACCGGAAGTGGACCACCGACTGCTGGTCTAGCCAATTATATAGGATGTATATGGTTGAAAGAGTATCACGAAATCCAAACACTTTAAAAAGATTTGCGTATAGCAAAGAGCTCGAAAAAGTTCTATATTTATTCTAGATGGCAGTGCCTTCATAAACGCGGGCCAATCGAAAGACAAGTTGTATGAAATGATTTGATTGTTGCAATTATGTAAACAAACAGTTGAGCAAGTTCATATCAGAACAATGTTGTGCTGGCATAGGGTTGGCTAGGCTTGTCAAACATGTAATGTAAGTATGAATTTTACTAGTCCTATAGCCAAATGGAACTTTAGACCTACACTTTTGCATTATAAATAATTTTCCACATCTGGGCCTAGGCCAGGGACGGTTTCTGATTTGTTTTAATGACACCTTTTCTCGTTCCACACAAAGAAGAAAAATTTTAAATGTCCGCTATTTGTTTACGTATCGCACTTTCCCGCCTAACTCTGCTTATACCGTCAACAAGTGTCAAGTAACTATGGTTACTTGTTGATTGTATGCCAAGTGTTTAAGGCTTATTTTAAAACCTTTATTTGGAAGCCTTCCAACAAACTTTTTCAACTTTTTTTTCAAAAGAGACTATATTTCTATAACCTTAATGTCCATGTAAAATATGAACATTGTAGTCCCACCCGTCTGGTCAGAATCGCGGGCCGACGTATTAGATGTTAGCAGTAGCAGTAGTAGCAGTAGTAGCAGTAGCTAACATCCTTAAAGTGATTTTGAGCATGTTTCAAGCCATTTTTTCACCAAGAAGGAATAATCGTACCCCAATAAAATTTGGCATGTGTTGTCAGGTACCTAAATCCCCTCGATTGTGATAGTTTTCAAGTTCACATCACGTTACATGACGGCTGGGTAACACCTCGAAATCACCCCAACTCTGCTTGGTGTATAAGGTGCTTGAGTGTGTAGCGCACCGCGGCTTGGCTGCGGCGCCCTAACGGGCACCTAGATGTGTTTTTAGGTTATGGTAAAGTTGAGATCTACCCTCGTTGTTGCAGGCACGAGCGTGTGTAACGGGGACAGCGGGGGAGGGATGGTGTTCCCGATCATGACGTCACGAGGCAGGAGGTGGTATCTGAGAGGACTCGTGTCCAACAGTGTCCCCAGGACTAACGAGGCCCTGTCCACACTAGTGTGTGATCCACGACACTACGTGGTGTTCACTGACGTGGCGCAGTTCCTCAGCTGGTTGTCGCCGTTCGCAGTCTAGTACAAAGGGCCCTCGGACCCCAGCTCCAGAACCCCAAGGACCTCCCAGGACCCGCCAGGTCCTAGCCTCACTCGTATGACTTCCACGATACTATGTGGTGGTCACTGATGTGGCGCAGTTCATGGAAGTCGCCGTATAGCAGTCTTACTCCTGGACCGTCTAGGTCTCAAGGAGTAGGACACTCGAGGACTTCCCAGGACCAGGTCCCAGGTCCCCTAGACTTACAACATTCTAGGGTCCTCAGACGCAGCCAGGACTTCCCAGGACCCTCTAGGTCCCAATGAGTAGGACACTCCAGGATTTTCTCATGACGTTACGTTCATTAATAACATGAGTTACCAGATGAACAATACAACCTGTAATGTGAGTGTGACCCAGCATGCAACACGGGCCACAGCCTCGAACTGTGTCAGTTGCCATCATGCTGCGACAAACTTGTGAATTAGTGTTGTGAACACTAAAGAATGAATTTGATAAGTTAAAAGTTTTAATAAAAAGATGTAAGATTATTGATTTCCCTATTTTCCTTCAACTACGTCCTTCTGGATTGTCCTGTGTGCGTCTGATCCGCGGGCTCGATGTGTTACAATGTTCTCATAAGGAAGCTGAAACAATTGGTCACTTTTTTGTACTTGTACAAAACATTAAAAACATATATATATTCATATATATATATATGTTAGTACTTAATTAATTAACTAGTTAGTAACTTCATTTCGTATGTCTAATTGGCAGTGAAATCTGCTCTACACACGTTTTAACAATGTACAAAACAGTCCAAAAATTAGACAGTTTTAAATTGGTGGCTGCATAGCTTTTTAAGAGCATAGCCCGGACAGCTATAAGGTCTCGGGTTCGATATATATATATATACATAGACGACGCTGTTATGTTAGTACTTTAGACAGAAACTAAAAAAGTGACTACACCGGGGATCGAACCCGGGACTTAGCTGTCTGGGCTATGCTCTTACTAACTTACCAACAGACCAAAAATTAGACAGAATTAAATTGGTGGCTGCATAGCTCAGTAGGTAAGAGCATAGCCCGGACAGCTAAGGTCCCGGGTTCGATCCCTGGTGTAGTCACTTTTTTAATTTCTGTCTAAATTACTAATTTACGCAAAAGTGGTAATACATTTGCCGGCATTGCGGTGGTGGGGGAGACTATAAAAAGTAAAAAGTAAGTTGGAGATTGGTGTTATCTTATAAGTTATACCTAATGAATGGCCATTGGCTCAAATAGTTACCGCATCCCTGACCCAAACCTCCTGTAAACTACTTAGAGATTTATGTTGTGCTAGTGCTATAGAAGAACCAAATATGATTTTCTTTCTCTTTGAAGAGATTGTGTAACTCAATATTTTGTTACTTCATCCTAAGAACGTGTATTGCGGGTCTGCGCACTGCCAGTCTGCAGGCGTACCGGACGGTGAGGAACTATTAGGCTAGCTGCAGCTGCAGGGAGTGTTGGTTGAACAAGGCTTTGTTAGAAGATATTATTGTGTGTTGGACGGTGACCAGAATGAGAGGCTGACGAACACTAAACTCGTGAAGACTCGACACTTCTCGAGATGGTTGGACGGGAGGTCCCGGATTTGAATCCCGCCACCGGCAATCATGACTAGAAATTAATTCCGATGAGTTTTCTTCAGTAGTTAATGCGAATGCAACGGATGAGTCTCTAAACAGGCCCTCGGACATCCTTCACAATGTCTATCCGCAATATACTAGTTAGACACCTGAAGAGGGGATGAATTGCACCCTGGGCAGGCTTCCCACGAAAAAAAGAACAACATATGTCTCGATTTATTATTTACTACATTAAGAAATTAAAAAAGTCCGCCCCAACCGGGAGATCCGTGGTTCGATTCCCGGTTGGGGCGGACTTTTTTAATTTCTGAATTGTAGTAACTAATAACAACATATGTGTTTTAACTTGATTTTGTATTGTGCATTACTAACATTTGGACTCACTTTTCCCCAGTAGAGGGTTAGTGGTTGTCCGATCCTGGGGGGGGGGGGTATCTCACCCTCCTACATCGTCGTGATTATTCTTGCGAGAACGTGCTGGTCCTAGAATGTTGACGCCCCCCTACCCCCCTCCACACATACCTCGGCGAGCTTATCTACCTTGTTATTGTGAATCAGGCTTCAAAGTCCACTCGACGCGCTCAGTTCTGACAGCCAGACGCTCTAGGAGTCAGTTGCAGTGTTAATAATATTATTGTTTCAAGTAGGCCTAACCACTAGTCTTGTCACGGATATTATCGGAATACGGGGTGTGAATGCCCAAGTGTACGCGACACGTGTTTAATATGTGCCTCAACTGACGTAAAGCCTAGTTTACTTTGCGCGACATGTGTAGTTTAACATTTTGCATATATTTCGTTGTGTTTGTAAGCCTACGTGTTTTTCGATGGTAGGTATTATTTTTCTCAGAAACCGCTTTCTTGTTTTCAACTCAAAGCAAGGACGAAAATAGGCTTGAGCTGGACATTGTGTGGCAGGGAATGAAGACCGGACAACTTGATTAGCGCTCTTGGGTTGTTGGAACAACAAAACTGAAGGTATTTCACTTATTTGTCTTGTATTGCATGAAGATTGCGGAAGCTTCTAGCAGCGAGGCGATGATGTTCCCGTGCTACTATATTCCACAGACTCGAGCCGTGAGAATCCACAATCCAGGGGACGTGGGCTCAAGTCCCACTGTAGGAACACAACACCACCTTCAACACCAGGGGGGGGGGACAAACATAACAGTCTCGTTGGTCGTGTGGTTAGCCTCTGCCTACATGCTTCCAATGCAGAAGGTTCAGGATTCGATTCCCGTTAAAGTCAGAACTTTTTTAACTTCTGATTTGGACATAAAATTATGTTATGCATTTTATCCATATTCAGTAACTAGGCCTAAGTTTAATTTTGTGATTTTCCCGCGGGTAGAGGAAGGTGGGCTCATTTGCGGAGGGGGGGGGGAGGGGGGGTGATTTCCACTTAAGATTTTCAGATGATTATAAAACGAAAACGAACTTGGAACCAGTGGCGTACCTGTAAAACGAGTACAGGGACTGTTTGAAAGTTCCAGTTGTTAGACAAAATTTGTGAATTTGCACTTTCAAAGGCCTAAAAACGCGTAAAAATAGGTACCTTCGGTGGATGCCCCAACTTTCAACATGTTTTTTCCATAAAAAACAAATCAACCTACGTCCGCTATTTCAAACGAAAGTACTTTTCCTCTGAAGTGTTATAATTAAATTAGCAACGTTAAAGTTTGTAGGTGAGTATTAGTGAAAAGGTTATAGTACTGACGCATGTTGGCGTAGTGTTGTAAAGTTGGGGCCTACCATCCGAAAGAGTACCTAAAAATAAGAATTGCATACATAGGTGTGGTGATTGGGGATAAATTCAAAATCAAAGGTATAGAGGGGGTGATCACCCACAGCCCGCCGTTCCGCCACTGGAGGGCTTTTGGCCCAGGCTGTCGCGTTTTCATGCAGAGGTGTAGCAATCACCCATGTTGACGTCGAGCCAGTTAAATTGTGATACGTGCAACTACGTGTAGTCACGTCCTCTGAGTTGCCCGACCACTCTGCGCCGCTCAACAGCCCGGGGATTGACAGTGGTCCTCATTCATGTGGGGGGGGGGGGGGGGGATGATCAAGATATTATACCTTAATAAACTTTGAAACAGAAGCGTATCTAGGGGTGGGTGGGGGAGACCAAGTTCGGTTTTGCAAAACCAATGGGCCTTTGCCTACAGGATCTGTTTGAAAGTTTCAGCCGTTAGTGCCCTTTTTGCCGGAGGCGTTAAAATTTGTGAATTTGCTACTTTCAAAGGCTTAAAATACGATAAAAAAACAAAAATTGCATAACGCAATCAAAATAGGAATTTCAAAGGGGGGGGGGGGCGGGCGATTGACACTAGGGAGGAGTGGTCGGTGTGAAGCAGGAGCGGAGAGCTGACCTTGATCACTTTTTCGTCCGTTTGCAAATGGGAGATTTTGTTTCTCGAAATTTGCAATTATTTTTTGTTATTATTGTTTACTTTCCAGTTTGTATCTAAAGTGTTGTTAGTAATGTAATGTTTTCTTCCAGTGTTGAGCGAGGCAGGGCGAGAATGCTGGTGTTACTGTGGCTGGCGCTGCTGGCCGCATCAACAGCATCTAGTCCGGGCCTCCCTGCGTCCCCCTGTCCCCACGTGTTCCGCTACGAGGCCAGGGAAGTGGACGGCTGGTTCGGACACCTCGCCGCCCCCGCCCCTGCACCTCGGAGCCAACTTCACGTCACTGTCCGTCTGTTCGTCCGGGCAGCGCTCACCAGCGTCAATGTGAGTAGTGTCACCTCTTACTGTGGGGTGGGTGAAGCCTCGACCGGGATACGAACCCAGCTCGTCCGGCAGCAGACCAGTACTCTCCTGTGTATGGGGGTAGGATTGAACAAAGTATTGTATAATCTATTCATGAAACAACATTGTAGAACATCTTTTAAAATACCCCAAAGTCAATGAAAGATTGCAAGGTCTACTGAATCTCATATTATACTTTCGTAGAATAGAATGTTAGTAGAGATCCGGTGCACTCGGCCACCGCCGTATCAAGTAAATACTAAATATTTTATCGATTTGGAGAGTCGGGAAACACTCCCGTAGGTGGAATTGTTCGAATTTCTGAATTGTTTTAAATATTAAATACTAAATACTTGGAGGTTGGCCGCGTGGGCTTTGTGGATGCGACGATCGGGCCTATATGACACTGTTGTTTGTTCTATGGTTCCAGGCCCGGGCATATGGCCGGCTCAGGCTCAGAGGAGACAGGGACGATGTGGCCAGCCAGATATTTCACCAGACTATCAGGCAGGTTGACTACGAGGTCTTCTTCCCCATCCAGTCCCCTCTGCCCGAGGTGGAGCAGATCACAGCCAACAATGTCGTCATCTGCCAGGGACCACCGGGTAATACATGATGTTGCGCGTCGTCCGTAAGGTCAGAATGTGTCACTCTCATTCATCATGCTGGTCAGAACCTGACATAGACTTGGGGAGGAAAGGAGGGTCGTTATCGTCATCATTCGTGTTGACATGTCGTCGAGGGGAGGGGAGGAGGGTACCCGACGATTGCTAGAGTCTCCTCTAGTTTACTTATATGGTCAACTAACTCAACTTCTACCCCAGGCCCAGACGGGGGAGGTTAATATATCAATTGATTCGACATTATAGTGTCGGGATTTAGACTTATTTCTGACGTATTGACTGCACTTGATGGGATGAAGGACCGTGACTTGTTTTTTTATGGTTAGTACAAGTACAACTTGTTGCTGCTAAATTCTGGGTTGCCGTTCGTTGCTTCTTTATCAAACAATCAAATCTTTCATTAGTTTGATGTTTATAAGATCGATCAATAAATCTATTTGTAATATTTCCTACCTTGATTGATTACCTACACTTGATGATTGGGACTTAGTTTCAATATCGAGTTAATTCTCCTTGTGCTCCACAGCTCGGTCCCGGCTTGGCGCCATCACTAAGATCGTCTTGGAGAACACCCTCTCTCCGCGGGTGACGCAAGTTAGTTCCTCCCACGACCACGAGGCAGCGCTGCCCGACATCGGACCTAGAACTGGGGATGGTAAGTTATACAGTAGTGGACAGGGAAAGAATCGACCAAGTAGGGAGATATTTACCCACTCATCTCCACTTCGAGCCACGGTAATGGGCGAATATAATCCGCCGTCTCGGTTTATCTGAATCATAGATATCTTAGATTAGCAGTCATTGGTCCACTTCCGTGACAATTAGAAGCCATCTTGAAATTCTTGTTTGCATAAGTAAATGGGAGCGATTTGTTGCCAAAATAGTTCTCAAGATTGCCGTCAGTTCGACAGGTGAGCATACTAGCCATTAACATCAAATGATTACTAAATTCCCTTATGCAATAACTTCTTATTGTTTCTGTTTATTCAATCCCATGCTGCACAAGCTGAAACCATATCAAACAATCCAGTAAAATACTTTATTGCATTAAAAAAGCATAAATTAAAACGCCAAATCGCCATCTTGAAATGGAGTGATTGGCGCTTCAATTTGGTACGCTCGCGCCTGTGCTGAGGTTTTGAAGACCGCTAATCTAGCCTACTATCGTTGACGGTAATAATAAAAATCGTATTTATTATATTATATAAAACATTATTTATTAAATGAACAATGGGTAGAAAAGGAGTTGGGACAAGTGCATAAGCCCTAATACAATTAATAATATTTTTGTTATTTTTATTATGAGTATGACTTTTTTATATTAAATTATCATAATAAAACTAAAGAAGTATATCTCAATTAAAAGTGCCATAAGAAGCGAGCGATACTGTATGTGTGTGTTTACTTTGAGTTGTGAACATTCTTGACGGTTTGAATTTGATTTAGTATTTATCGTATCCTGTTAGCCTATATTTGGTATATAGCCTATAAATACCAATTATTTATTATGATATTATAATTAGAAAATTGTAATATGGATACAAATGCCATCCTCGGTGTCTCATGGGCATGATTGGATACACAAAGTCATGGGTGCATGGGGCGCAGGTCTGAATATAGTAATATTATTCTGGTAAACATGGTCTCGAATCCCGCATTGGAGAGCGATTTTATCATTTTGGTGCACCCCCATGCTTTTGATAATCATCAATTAACAACATTTTGGGAGAGCAACGACAATGTACTTGTGATTATACATTATTATTTATAAGTGACAAACACGGAATGATCTGCGTTCTTCAAGTAAGCACATAGCGCGCTCCTCCGGACAGTTGTATTTTTCGCCACCAGAGGTTTATAGAGCGGGCTTGATTGCCTCATTAGCGCTCCTCGCAGAGGCTGCTCAAACTAACGCCAGCCATGACAGTTGCAGGCAAAAAGATGTAAACAAACACCAACATGCCAGCATCGTGTGCAGCTTTTAATTGTTCCAAACGACATTCTGCTACTGTTAACAGATCGTTTTTCAGGTAAGCCTAATAAGCGTTTTTAAAATGATCAATGAAATTCACTAGCTCTTGGTCCTAGGCCAATAACAATGTTTCGATCCATTGCATGTCAGAAACTGCTTTTCTAACCTAGCCTAGCAATGCAATGCAACGCAATGGTGTCAAGCAGTCCTAGGCCTAGACCCAGGGTCTATTGGCCTAATTGCCAAAAATTATTATTGAGAGAGTATAGGCGCTAGGCCTAGCAACGAAACTGCTTTTCTAACCTATGCAAAGATGTCAAGCAGCCCTAGGCCTTTGGGTCTAGGCCTAGGCCTAGCTTAAGCTGGAACTTCTTTCGTTGGTATGGACCGGTTTTACAAAACTACTTGCGTTAGGTTAGCCGAACTTTCCGCTGGCTACAGTGCGCCCCGCTAGTTCTAGGATATAATCGATAAGAGTGCACCCCAAATCCTTTTCATATCAAAACTACTTACCGGTAGTTGTTTTCAGTGTTTTTATTGAAAAAATAACAGTGTTAAAAAACCGGTCCATACCAACCGAAGAAGTACCCTTAAGCTAGACGTAGTAGGGACTACTGTTCCCTTTGGTTTCCCAACTCAAAGCCTATGGACATACCTGGAATGGATGAGGAAAGAGGAAACCAAAGGGAGGAGCAAGAGTCAAGCTTGGAAGATGAGGATTGAGGCAAGAGGGAGCATGGAGTAAGAAGAATAGTAGTGAAGAGGAATAAGTCTGCCACCAACTAGAAAGTCAACTGCAAAAGTGAAGAAACAACAACAACAACAACAGGGTAGCCTACAGCCCACAGGGTCATGTTCTTTACAAACTTGTTTGTATTATTTGTCTAGGTTTCCGATCTCGAATCCGGAACTATTGAGGAAATGGGTGATTGCTATGAGAAGAGATAAATGGCAACCTACCAAATCTTCATATTTGTGCTCGGACCATTTTCAAGAAAAAGACTTCAGATATAATAATGAAAGGAGGAGCTTGGTGTCAAATGCAACCCCTTCAATATTTTCGTTCCCCAAGCACTTGATTTCAAACCCTAAACCTGAACGGTCATTACCGAAGAAACGTGCCCACCTGCAAAGTGAACATGAGCTTGATGACGTTTCTGAACCAAAGCAAACTAAGTGCCAGAATCAGATAGAAGACCCAACAGGTAAAAAGGCTAATGAAGCAATAAGCAAATCTTTAGTTTTAAAGACAATGCATTTAGGCCAACAACATAGCAACTTAGAATTTTTGGTAAAACTACAGTAGGCCTATAGGGTACCCCGCTTTGCGCACAAATTTTTCAACGAATACTGCCAACCGCGTAACAACAAGTATCCCCAACCTTGTTTTTAACGGAGAGGATTTCGGGTGCGCTCTTATTGATTATAGGCCTATCCTAGAACTAGCGTGGCGCACTGTTGCCAGTGGAAAGTTCGGCTAACCTAGCGTAAGTACTAGTTGTTAATATAAAGTAGTAACAAGGCAAATTTATTGTTTTGTTAATGTAGTTACTATCGCATTGTGTAAGTTGGCTGCAGTGGAGATGCGCGTGCACATTGGTTTGAACCGGGGTACCCTAGGCCTATACTGTAGTATTACCGAATTTTTGCTAGCTGAATTACTAGCAGATTGAGTTAGTTGTATGCGTTCACAGCATCATGTCGCTAATTTAGCTACAATAACTTGACTTGGTCGCAAAGTATGCAAACTTCAAAGTTTGCGTCAAACTTACTACTTACTAGGCCTAGGCTTATGTTAAGTTAGTAGCTTGCCTTAAGCCTATAGTAGTTTGTGACCATGCAATCATATTTAAAAATCGAGTATTGGTAGGTCAGAACTAGACCTTTAAGAAGTAGGCCAGCCCAGGTTTGTCTTGGTCTAGGCCTATTTACTTCACCCAACCCTAACAGTAACACTTTAGCCTAAGGCCTTGGCATTTACCTGAAAGAAATGCTAGTATGTAGTCTAAGCCTAGAAACATGACTATTAATAATTTTAATGAAGCCAAGCCATGGTCTGCAGATTACCTACAAATTTTACGAGTGAGTTACAAATGGCTCAATTTTTGCATCTAGACCTACATCCTATGTTAAATTATCAACAAAGCATTTTGATTTTAGAGCATATTATTTTATACTAGGTCTAGGTCCTACATAGTAGGCCTAGGGCTACCTAGTACCCTAAGGGTATTTTTGTGATTATTAATTTCAAACTGTAGTTCAAGTTGAAATTATTATAAGTTTGCTGTGTTGTAGGTATGCCTATCCCAATGGCCCTTTACCACTCAATAGTTCCTTCCATTTTTGTTAATTTATGGTTTGACATTTTAACAAAAATGAAACTTACTTCATTGGTAAGGCCTATAGTACCGGTACATATTATTAATACTACCTAAACTTTCATTTCAGCTGAAAATGTCGTTGCTCTGGATCATTCGTACCAATTGCCGAGTCCACGCAAAGTTCACAAAAAGTATTTGAAAATAGAAGAGCGGTTGTCCAAGGTACACAAACAGATTAAGGTTTCTGTTCAAGATGTACGGAGACAAAGGGGCAAAGTACATGAATTGGAAACGATTTCAAATGGATTGCGTAAAAGACTTTGTGAAAATGGACAGCTTGTATCCGAGTCTTGTTTTGGTGGTGTGCTACGTGATTTGTTGGAGAATTTCACAAATGGTTTTGCTAAAAACAAATATCCTGGTACAGTTAAAACATTTGCATTAACATTACATTTTTATTCTGCCAAGGCGTATAGGCCTAGTTACTTAAGAAAATTTGTGAAGTGAAGAACAAAAAACTTACAAAAAAAGCTCATCCATCAACGCAGCGGGACTTAAGCGTTTTCCTTACAATCCCATATCGTTTGTTTCCAGGTTAGACTTGTTTTCATATGTGACTCCTAATTGTTTCCACAAAAATCTCTGTCCATAATGTCATATTTTTTTCCATCAAAATTGTAGACAATTTATGAGACTTGGCTAGAACAAGACAGGTAAAAATAGAAATGGTAGTAGGTACCTCAAATTTAATAATTGGTTGAAAATTTTCTTGTTAGCAATTTGTGCAATTTTAATATGGAAGGGACTTTTAAAGTGTACCGGTACATCTTTTATGTTCTATTTGGTGGGCCGCACGCTTCTATGCGATTTTTATTTTTTATTTGTTTATTTAACGTCTATCCCAGGGTTGCCACTTTCAAGGATTTCTAAGGTGTCTCAAGGATTTCAGAATTTATTTCAAAATCTTAGGATTTCCTACCATAGTTAAACATACATGAAATATTAGTACGTACATTATTTTTAATACAGACTGAAAACAGCTGAACAATGGGTAATACTAGGAAAACGCTAAAGTCCCGTCGCGTTGTTGAGCGAGCACCGGTACGTGCAACACGACCCGAGTACGACATTCCCATAATGTTACATACTAATAAGTCTTTAAGGTCTTGACCGATTTAGCTGAAAATTGGTAAAATAGGAGAGAATGTTGTACTTATTGACCCTGCAAAATTTCACAACGATCGGAACTCTTTTTTTTTATATATATATAACCAACGATCAGATTTTGTTAAAAAACTATACAGCAACCCGCATAGGTAGTATGTATACATGTGTGAAAAATTTCAGGTCATTCATTCAATCAGAAAAACGGTGCGACCCGTACCGAAGCAGTAACAGGAAAAAAAAAACAGACATTCGAGCCATAAGAGTCAAGTGGAGACGCTCGCTGTGCTCGCTCAAAAACATTAGTGGCACTAGGTAATAGTAATAATAAACCTAGTGAGTATAGACACGATGGCGAAAACTAAATCGTTTGTACATACTATTCTAAGAAAATTCAGATTCTTTGGCCTATGCTCGCATGTAATGAAATTTAAATTCTCAAAAATCAATCTGGCATAATGTAGTATTATTGTATGGAATCATGAAAATTTTGATAATTCCTTCACGTAATAATATGCAAGATACTAAATAGCCACTTTCAAGGATTTCTCAGGATTTTTAAAAGTATCTTTCAAGGATAAAAAATAGTTACTTGGTGGCAACCCTGGTCTAAAACTGATTTACAAAGGAGGACAACTAAGTAAATCTACTTACACAGATCCAGATACAGTAATGAACTAACATAGGCCTACAACAATATTTGAAATACTAATAGTACAACAACAATGTATTTAAACACAATGATTTTGGTAACAAATTCAAAAAGGATATTTTTTAAATTAATTAATGAACTAAATAAAAAAGGGTGGGAATGAAAAGAAAAGGAAAAAATTGAATTGGTTTAGAATTGCCATTTAACTCTCTCTGAATTTATCTTGGGTATCAGAAATGTAGACAAATTATACAAACGATATGATATATATATATATAAATTCTATTAATTACTTATTTTATATAAATATAATATATTTTATTAATATAATTTTTAAATATTTATCAGTATTTGTATTCTGTTGATAATGCAATGCTAATTATTCACATTGTACGCATATTACAAGATAATCTCGTGACACTACTTATTGTCTCGATTTGTTTAGTCGGGAAACACTCCCGTAGGTGTAATTGATATTATTAACTACAATTCAGAAATTAAAAAAGTCCGCCCCAACCGGGAATCGAACCACGGATCTCCCGCATTCCAGACAGGCGTCTTAACCACTAGACCATCTGAATTCAGATGTATAATGCAACTACAATTCAGAGCTTAAAATGTACCCGTCCTGATGGTCTAGTGGTTAAGACGCCTGTCTGGAATGCGGGAGATCCGTGGTTCGATTCCCGGTTGGGGCGGACTTTTTTAATTTCTGAATTGTAGTAAATAATACTACTTATTGTGTCTTTATACCACATTAAAATAAAGATTAGGTTGTACCATACCTGAAATGATAACCGTAACTGTCTAGTTTCTACCTGTTTCCAACAATTTCTCCCTTACCTCAGTTTTTATTTATTCAATTGTCTAAAGCCTGAAAAATACATTCAGTGTTTCATTCAAGAATTCTTTATTTCAAGGGCAAAACAAATAAAACATCAGTACCGGTACTGAATAAAATCCAACATACCAAAGTCTTCTTTCTTACATTGATCGTCTTTCATCCTTGAATTAAAGAGACGTAACTACTGTCTAACTTACTTTCTGCAATTGAGTTTTCACTCTGCAGATTTTCTCTTTATTCTCCCTCAGACCCATTATGAATGCTAATATATCATTCTCACTACTCTATATAATTCAACCCGTTTAACTATTGTTCTACCCAGAAATGAATAGGCCTAGTATTTCCCTACATCAGTAGGCCTACTATATAATTATTATCCTTACTAATTAAACCATTCATTTGTGATCATTCCTACCCCAGTATAACTTTTTTCTACCAAACCTTTGTTGGGCTTGGGCCTCACCCTGCCTTATGTAAGCCTATACCAGGACGAAAATGTACCTGCGATTATTTGGACAATGAAGAACCACAATAATAATTTTGCTGACAAACGTTTCTTCTTGTCTGCGAGTCCGAGAAAGGGTAATCTTAGCAATACCATATGGCCATATCAAATAGCCCGCTGCAAAGTGCCTGCTTGTGTCATGGCCGCCAAAGGTTCAATTTGCTTCAAACACGGCGGCCAGTTAGCCGCTCTATAAACCTCTATTCTACCTCGTTGGTTTGTTCCTTAGCAGAGCCCGCGCCCTGCGGAGTGGCAGCGTCCAGCGCTCGACCACTCGTCTACCGCGGGACCCCAACCGACAGGGGAGAATGGCCCTGGCTTGCTGCCGTCTACCTCGCTAGGGAGATGAAGTTCGTGTGTGGCGGATCTCTCGTCAGCCTGCGCCACGTTGTCACAGGTAAGTTGTTTGAGCAACATCGCAATTTTAATTAAGTGCATAAAAACAAATTGTAAATAAGGTAGACAAAATATACGTTTAAATAAGTTTATATTTCTCTTCACTGATTTACGATCTACCGTAGTCCCACTATACCTTATTTAAATGCTTAGGGCCCTTAAAATCCCAGTTTCAAAATAAATGAAAATTAACTAAATTAAAATGTAACATCTTTATTATCATCCCCTTGTGTTGTTGTTGTTAGCCGGTCACTGTCTGAGAGGTCGCGACGGCCTCACCAGAGAAGCTAGCGATGTCGTCACAGTCCTTGGCAAGTACGACCTAAACAAGTGGGTGGAGCCCAGGAACCAAAACAGAGTGGTGAGCATCAAGCAGCCATCACCGGTTGGCTTTTTTACTTTCTAGTTCTTTATTCCACATCTTGGTTTAACCATGAACCAATATGCTTCAGACATAATTTAATAATGGCCCGAGGGCCCCTAATCATACCTTGCAACAAATAATCTAACTATAGTGTATTTACCCGTTTGCAATCCTACCTTTTTGACATGTTTTTGAATTTGATCTCAAAGTGAAGAGTAATTTAAAGATTTACAACTGTTTTTATCATGGGCTGGCTTGTGCATCAGTATTGGCTTTCAATCAAGCAAATATAAACAATTCATATTTAGACACATTTACTACTTTTGTGGCTCGAAACGTCGAGCTTGCAAGGCGCACATAAGTCTATGTGAACCAGTGACACAATAAAGCTACCTGTTGCACTACTTTATGAAATACAAATTTCAAAATAATCTTCCTATAGGTCTACTAATCTTTTTTGATGGGAGGGGGAAGGGGGGAAACAAATCTTCTGCTGAGTTTTTGGGAAAAGGGACCAAGCGCGGGGGTTTACCGTTTGGGGGCGGAGCCCCCCAACTGCGCCGCAGACAAGAATGTTGAAAAATCAGGTGTGTGTTGGGTGCGTTCTAGAAAAATGAGTGGGCTGAATGCAATACCAAAATAATTTATTTTTGTACAGTAAAAACAACAAAACTAAAAAAAAAAAAAAACAGAATTGGAAAAGTGACGAGATAACCCATGCTACAACCGTTGATTGTATATTATATAATATACATTTTACTCACTTATATAACATATATACTTATTGTATTATATTATATACTTATATTTATTATACTCCCTGATTTGCTGTTCCTGATTTTGGCAAACCTCATATTCGTTTGAGTGGGATCGTTTAATAAATCAGTTTTTTTCTTTTCGTTTTTTCTTTTTTAATGTTTTTTTTTTCTTTCTTTCTTTTCTTTTCTTTTCTTTTCTTTTCTTTTCATTCTCCACCCTTTTTTATATTTGATTCATTCATTAAATGCATAATAATATCATTCAATTTGTTACCAAAATTCTTGTGTTAAATGCATTGTTGTTGTAATGCTACTATTTCAAATATTTACGAAAATGTAATTTATTGTTGTTTCTGCATCTATGTAATTAGATTATTTAGTTGTCCCCTTTGTAAATCAGTTTTTATAACTGAATAGGATAGACGTTAAATAAATAAATAAATAACATATAAACTTATATAACATTGACCTGACGTTGTCCTATGTCACCAGATAACTGAGGTCCGGCTTCACCCGGACTTCGACTACCTAACCCTAGCACACGACATCGCTGTGCTTACACTGGAGAGCAAGGTGGAGTACACCAGTGTAGTGAGGCCAGTCTGTCTGTGGGACTCTGCTACAGACGTCAGCCTCATTGTGGGGAGAGTGGCAACTGTAAGTAGATGTAATGCAAGCTTCATCTAACGTTTTATTTCACTGGAAACTTTATGAGTACATCTAGAAGAAATGAAAGCATTTACAAAATTATCACACTAAAAGAGAAAATTTTAAGGGAAATTCAGATTAGTAGAAAAAAGTAATTCTCAGAGACAAGTATTAATGGTAAAAAGAACATTTTAAACCGAAAAAAAAAAAAACAGAAATTACAAATAATTTTGAACACCAATTTTCACTTGTAAGCAAACTAAAGCAAAGCCGCCATAAGTTGTATCACAAATATTTACCTCTAAATTTCAAAAGTACATTTTATTGTAATCTGCAAGTCCTTTACATTTTAAGATACCAGTACAAAATCTGAAAATATAATAATATAAAATATAGTAAACATAATACAATAATTTAGTAATATAAAACGCTATATTATAGTGTGGAAAAGATATGCGACATGTTGCAACTATTTTCATCGCCAACTCACGGCTCTTGGGCATACGTAAACAAAATTTGTCTTTTATTTTCGCCATTGATATCTTCCCGAGACAATATTTGTATTATTTGTGTGTGTAATGTTGTCAGGTGGTGGGCTGGGGTCACGATGAGAACCGTGCAGAGATGTCGGACAGACCCAGGCAGGTGGCAGTGACGGTCGTGTCCCAGGAAGAGTGTCTCCGGTCTCATCCAGACTTCCGTGACGTCACAGGATGGGAGACATTGTGCGCCGGAGACAAGGACGGTGAGTGGACCAACCTCTCCTGTCCCTTGATGTCCTTTCTTGTCCCCCCTCCCACCTTCCTCCGCAGTCCGCACCTTCCTGGTGTGTGGTCTACAGGTTCTTGAAGTAATGACAATCAACATGCCGTGGGCTCCACTCTCTCTTCCACCCTCTCCCAGAATTCCTAATGCAAATGTGTGGCAAACATATATAGCCCAGGCAACATTTTTTTTTGTCTAGTTTGCTCACCTTACCTGTTTGTAATCAACTAATATTTTAAATACCTAGAGTTTAGTTTTATCTCCTTCCAGGCAGTGGGCCCTGCTCGGGCGACAGCGGCGGTCCCCTCCTCCTACCCCAGGACCTGGTTAACGGGAGGAGGAGGTGGCACCTCAGAGGAATCGTCAGTCGCTCGTTGACTGACAGAGTGAACATGACATGTGACCTGAGCCAGTACGTAGTGTACACAGACGTGGCCAAGTATCTAGACTGGCTGAGTCAGTTCATACTAGACAACTAAATTACCAGCCGTTCTCTCACCGGTGGTATTTTACATGTGGTGGAGTTTTACTTTGAAGGAAGTTCAAAACTGAAGGAACAAAACAATTGAAATTAAGCAAACAGTATCAGTTTTGGGTGCAGAAGCTATTGCACTTCGGGGTTTGGTTGACCCTGACCATGGTTTCTGCCACTTTATGCAATCCTGTAATGTTAGGTTGATTTGTGATTTCATTGGTCATCAAGACTGTTCAAAATTCAAATACAAAGAATGAACTTAGACGAAGAAATAATCGTTAGTTTTATCACATTTATAAATTTCACTTTAATTCTGTATATATAAGGTTAGAATTCATTAGAATGCATGTGCTTCTATTGTTCAAGTTTGGACTTTTTGTGATTGTAGATCTAAGGATGTGTCCACGGTGGCTCATGCGATTAGGGCGCTGGTCCGAAACGTATTACACCATAGGACGCGGGTTCGAATCCTGCGAAAGACATGCATGTTTGTAATTGTCCTTCACCCTTATTATCACCACTCAGTGTCTTGAATAGCAATATTACAATAATAGATACGTTAAGAAACAAAAATCAAAACAAAACTTAAGTAAATAATTTATCTCTATGTTCCTTATGACATGAAGGAATAAATTGTTAAGTGCCTTAGTGTTGACTGGGTCAGTTAGTCCCTGGAGGTAGATTTTAATTGTATTGTGAACTGTGAAGTGGACTTAGCTATTGTAACGTAACATATTAAGGGACTCTGTAAACAACAAGTACTAAATATGTTGTACCCAACATACCGGTTAAAGATATAAAAAGTTGTAAATGTGATCCAATTCAGTATAGTTTGAGCATTGTTGACTGCTCATTACAATGAGCTCATGTTAATGTTTGTGTGTGCATATTACATTCAAAGTGATGCATTATGTAGCTATTTATTTACTAGTATAAATTATAATACATTAAAAAGTATTATTCTCTTCATAGTTTCTAGATCCTAAGATACACCGACAAGTTACTAGGTACATTAAGTTAGTCTAAAACTCAAATCGTTAAATGATCTGTATATTTTTGTAAAATATAGTACCTAATTTAGAATTATATTGAATATATTTTAGTTCAAACTCTAGATAAATATTATGTACCATATATTTGTTAATAACATATTTGCATGCACAGTTGTATACCTATTAGGCCTATAAGCTAATGAAACTTCGTGTAAAGTGCTATACGTACCATTTGGAATGAGAATTCAAAATGCCGTCTAAGAATAATTCATTGATGGCTGAGGATGACTGAGGAATGTGTTCAATTGTATATAATGAGGTTCATTGAAAATATGCTCATTTATTGTCCAGAAAACATGTGTCACACTCTTTATTGACTAAACTATACTTTCTATTCGAGAGGAGTCGCTGAGCTTTCTGTTGTGTTTTTCTATTAGTAACGGTTTAGCTGCACCTGAAACCTGGCATTTGCACCCGTGCTATAGCCTCGGCGACTCCTCTTAACAAATCTACCTGAGTGTATTCAAATAACTTAATCTTAAATATAACTTATTTTAAAAGCCGGACAAAGGATAGAAATATTGAACTAAAGCACTTTTTAGATGCATAAGCTTACTTTGGCTGATTATGAAGTGAAATACATAGTATGTTTAAATATGCACTGCACATAAGTTTTGCAATAAATAATGAGAATAAGATAACATTTTAACAATATAATATTTGAGAATCTACACTTAGAACATTCATATTATGCATTCATGAGAATGTACGTTATTTGGCCGCACCTGTACGAATGTACTGGTTATAATCTTTATTTTACTAATAGTAAGATTGTTAGTAGATATTATTAAAATAATTAAAATATAGCCTACCCTTGATCATTATACAAAATACTAACGGTTTTACACTACTAATATATCGATGAAAAGTACAAGGTACACCATGGCTATTCAGAGTTACAAAATTTGCACGATGCTGAAAATCATAAAAGACATTACCATTTTATTTACACACCATGATTAAATTAACCATAACCATACCTACATTTTGGGAGGATAATGGAGACAATTAAATTTACCTCTAGCAATCGAGGTCTCACAAACTGTCACAGTATTTTACCCATTTTTTTTTCGGAAACAATTTTACTCAACAACGTTCCAGTATAATATTAATCCAAAATAATTTACTTCTTGTTCTTTTGATGCGAGGCCTAGCACAAGTAAGATAATATCCAATTAGATACTAATGTACCGCGCCAATGTTTTGGACTTATAATAAATATTGTAGGTAACATCAAGTAGTGTGAATTTTAACGAGTAGTATAATGTGTACATAGTCTATGGCATATGCCTCAACAATAGGAACATTAACATCATTAGTGTTATGAAATAATTCATTTTCAGCACACATTCATAGTAGAAAAATAAGGAGATTTTGATATTTAAACATTTGTTAAAGTTTTAAAGCTATAGGGTGTGCAGGTATTTGTCAACAACTATTAAATAGTTTGCTATTAGTCAAATAGATTAGGTTTTTTAAACATTGCTTGAATGAGTTAATGGCCAGTGGAGAAGAGATACACCCTTTGCCTCCCCCTATCCCCTAGGATAGTGTCTTAAATTCTTAAACTTAATGAATCCAAAAAAATCCAAATATGTCACCTGAATGATACAAAAATAAAGAATTGTCTCAAGTTGTAAGAATTGGTGATTGTTATGATTCAACCCTGAAGATCACTCGTAAGTCGTAACATTTTGCAGGTTCGTGAGTTGAGTATATGTGTTCTATCAGACGTGTTGCTATTCCACGCTGCGATGCCCAAGCTGGTTGTGTTCCCAAAGCTTATGAGTATCGCAGCGCAACCCCGCTCTTGAGAGTAGGTAATATACAACAATGTAATACAAAATGTATGCTGTAGTTAGGTGAGTTTCACTGCTTGGGCAAATAGATACGTACAAGTAGATAAACACATGTACGCTATCACAGGTACTGGGTCTGTTGCAGACAGATAGCTCGGATCTCTATGTAGTTGGATGCACCAACTGCCTCTTGATCCAAGGCAACATCTTCGCTAGGTCTGTGAACACGACGTAGCTCTTGTCGTCACACATTTGCTCCGAATCCTGTAACAGATCGACCAATCGTTTCAATCCTTCATAGCTAATACAACCTAACGTACGCCCATGATTGTATCGTGCGTATTATAATATTGGTCTTCTTCTACAGTTTTATCTAATTTTGTTTTGTTTTTTATGTTGATACTGAATCCTCAAAGAATGTACCACTGAAGAATAAAATTTCATTTAGTGCAAAACTATTATCAAAATCAAAAATGCGTTGCATTGACCTAAATTGTTATGTTTGTCTATTAATAAATGGATTTTTGAAACTGAATAATTAATTATGACCCAGTATTCAAGTCGTGTCATGTCATGTGGTGTTACCGTATATGTATATACTAGGGTTGCCGTTCGATGTGAAAATCGTGATCGATAATCGGAGGCATCGAATCGATTATCATATCGAAATATATCGATATCATAGACCCAAATCGATTATCATATCAAATTCCAAATTGAGCCTAGGAAGCAGAAAAAACGCAAAATTGTAACACTAATACAAGAGATCATTAAGGATTAGAATGTTTAAAATAAAATTGAGGGCTGAATTTCAATTACACAGCCTATATTTTAATACGTCTTGACTTGCATCGGGTGTCACTGTTTACGTGTTCCAACAGTACGCGCATCTAGCGAGCGAGAGATAGTGGCGAGATCTCATCGACATTCGAGCTCACAGCCTTATCTCCTCCCAACCTCCTCGTCGTCGTTCTTTGAATAATAAAAAACTGCCACACTTGACTCATCTTGTTAGGCAGCGTCAGAAGTAATGGCAAATATCTTCTTTGGTTTGGACGGAAGAAACATCACGAATTCAATATAATTGGGCAGACTGACGCTAGAGAAGTTCACGCCAACAAACGTCGAGCCGTACTGAATACATCGCAAATCGCAATCGGGCCGGGCGATGTTTTCGTATCGCCTTGTATCGCGCTGCGAGCGCATGCGCACTGGCGGCGGTGGGCGTGGCATTATACTTGAGCAGCGATTGGCTACTCCGACAACCAATCGGCGCGTTGATACGACAGCGCGGCATTTTTAAGCATGGTAAACCGCGAAAACATCGATGTCACTATTTAAATCGATAATCATATCATATCATATCAAAATACTTGAATCGATTATCATATCATATTACTGATATCGATAATCGATCGATATTTCGATTATCGACGGCAACCCTAGTATATACTATTAAATGTAATACAATGTAATATATTTGTTTGGCTAGAACACAGAACCATTTGCACAGATTTGATTAAAGAGAGATTAATACCAAAACATTCTGCCTTAATTAATTAATAGAATGCTTTTAACACACATGCTTTGAAAACAAATTATCTGCAGTTGTTGGAAACATTGACTGATGATTGGTATGTGTTAAGTTTACCTGTTTGTCCTTTGACAAGGTGGGTTTTAAACTGCTTTCATTCAAGTCCCGTACTGAATTCAGTTCATGTAAGTGGGTGGCCAGACTAACTGAATTAGATATAGAAAGACATGGAACTGTGGTTACTTGTATCCTGCTTATGCTGACCACTCCGCGGGTGTACCAAGTCTTTGACGTTCTGTTTGGGGTTGTCTAGGAAGAAGAACATCCCACACGCCGCTGTCACCGTTGCAGACGCTGGTCCCTGCAACACAAATACACATAGAGCTGGCTGGCTGGCTGCATGGTCCCACCACAAGTAAACCACTCTCTCTTACATTTGCATGCTTAAGCCAATATTATTATTAGCTTCCAATCCAAGGCTAAGATAACAGAGTCGATCATTCATTTAAACAGACATAGTAAAAAGTGTAATACAATAGGGATGTCAATTATTACGGAATGAGAGTACTTAACATTTGCTACTGAATGTTGATAGGTTATCCATATTTCTTACCAATTTTCCTTAAAGTAAAACTAAAAAAAGAAACTTATTTCGATCGGCTGTGTAATTCTAATTACAAATAGGTTATACACCTATTTGAATCGTTTCACACACTTGTCCAACAGTATTCATAATTAACTAATGAAGGTGGGGTAATAATTCTACACTAATAAACTAATTGTCATTGATCCATAATCATTTGACATCCTTAAATTAAGAGTATTAGGTGAGTGAGTTTGTTGCTGAAGAAAGCTTTGAAATTACTTTAGTAAAGATTGCCGAAGACGAGTAATGATTCGGTCGCCTCCCAAATCCAACACATTATAATATGCGTGAGCTGCCCGGTTTACACTAGGCCAGCGGGAGGCAAGTACTTGCAGCAGGCTACTGAACTTGTGTAAATAGAACTTGCATGGAACTTGTTAGGCCAGGCAAGCCAATGTAAGTCAAGGAGTAGACTCGAGCGAGTAACCTGCCTCCCCACCTGACTTGACTTGCCCATCAACTTGACTTGTGTAGACAGATCCGGCAGGCTACTGTCCCAACAGTGGTCAGTCGATGACAATCTGATTGAGCTGTCTCCCAACTGGCGTTCTGTGAACACCACCTTCCCAGCCAAGTAGCGCAAGTAGCTTGCCTCTTGCTCCGAAGCAAGTAAACAGATGCGCGCGATTTCGGCAGACCAATGAGCGATCAGTATTTTAAATCGGGGACCGCTGATTGGCTACAATCCACCCGCCGGTGACGTCAGCATCTGCTTACTTGCTTCGGGACAACTATAGCTTCTTGCCTTCCGACTAGCCTTGTCTAAACCAGACTGTGTAGTTACCGTTTCTGTATCCGGCGCAGAAGGTGACGTTGGACGTGAACACAGTGTAGAAGTCGTCGCTCCTGAGACAAGTCTCCTGTGAGACCACGGGCATCTTGGCTGTCTTGAGCTCGTTGGCTGTGTCACCATTCTCATCGCGGCCCCAACCCACGACCTGCACATAGATCATAGAGTTAGGATTATAACTAGAAGTAGCCGTGGGTAAGAACAAGTTATAAGAGGCAGAAAGTTGGAGAAATAATCAGTTTCCTTCATCAATATTAGGGATGTATCCTATTAAATACCCAAGCGGGCCGTGATATTAAAAATATGTTTGAAACAAACCATTATCATTGTCACGAAGCAAGTAAGCAGATGCTGACGTCACCGGCGGGTGGATTGCAGCCAATCAGCGGTCCTCGATTTAAAATACTGATCGCTCATTGGCCCGCCGAAACTGCGCGTATCTGCTTACTTGCTTCGGAGTAAGTATACCATAACCCCAAAAATCGATATGACAATCGATTGACTTTCAAGCTTAAACAGATCCAGAATAAACCCAGCTGATGGATTCTGCATCTAAACCTAGTGTGTCATCTAACCATTAATCGGGGAAAAAAGTGAACATGAATTTTGGCTACTTTTAAACACTCTTTTGCCACACATGATTGTATTGTTTGAATCTGTTTAAAGTGAGTTTACCGTCCCCGGCTTGTTGATAACGGCGGCAAGGTTCGGATTCTATCCCAGAGGCAGGCCGGACGAACAAAGTTCGTGAACTGAGCGTCCGTCTCCAGTACCAAGATGGCCACGTCGTAGTCGTGATGATTGTGACCGTAGTTCGGGTGGACCACGATCTTCTCCACCTACAACAAGAGTTCCACCGTTCGGTTTCCGTTTTATGTCAAAGATAACGTTAGAAATTCAAAAGTATAATTTTACGAATTTGGAAATGAAGACAATAAATACAACAACCACAATATATCCTCTCTTAGATTAATTTCCGTGTGCCTCCCAGAGAACTCGTAATTATTAAAAATATCGAAGTGAAGTAAATGTCGTGTTTCATTGGGCATCTCCGAGAGCTGTATCAAATCCTGGAACTGGGCGAATAATCTTTGCCGTTAAAGCGCCCTAAAACCACTAATACTGGGAGCAACATGGAGCAGCCCAATGAAAAACTATGTATGTGTGTGTATGTATGTTGTCAGGTAACCACCCAGAAACAAGCGTTTCTTTGCCCGGAAGTGGTAACTTAACAAAACAAAAATAAAATTACTAGCTCAAAAATGCGGAAGAACACAAAATATTCTTCAATTAAAAAAAAATTATATTAATTAATTAATTATAATTATAATTAATTAATTAATCTTGTAAAACAAATTTTAGCACCTGAAAAACAAACTTAAAGTAAACAAAGGATTTCAAAATGGATCAAAAACTACTAAATTATAAGATTTGTGAATGAATTTCCATCCAAGATTTAGGTTATATTGAGATAAAACAATACAGACAATTAATACATCAACCTGCCTACCTATGGATCCGTACTGATATAATGATCTACTTCCAATGGGCTATTCCCCCTGCCTATGTAACATCTGATACCCCAAAATTTTAATATATATTTTTGATTAAAAATTAAAAATGATTGGAATTTGATAGAAATCTGAGTTTTAATTGATTTTAATTAAAGTATAATTATTGTGTACTCATCATTTATCCGGTTGATTTGTGCATGGTGCGATGTAATCCCAAAAATCCTGGGTTGGCCGCCTATCTCAGCTGATCGTAGGGGAACACTAGCTGCGCAGAAACAGCCACTCACTACACCACTATTGAGAATCTTCACCACGAGAACCTTCCATTTATAACCCAAGCATCTACTGAAAGTTTATTGTTCGCAATATAGTTCCAGGAATTCAATAATTAGTCCAAAATCCGATAATGTTAAATGAATGGAATATGTAGATAGGCACATGTGACATTGTTAGTCACAAAACAGTTCGAAATCAAAATATGCGCAGAAGAACCACTCGTAGAACTGAATCAATTAAATATGCAAATATATGCGCAAAAGAACCACTCGTAGAACGGAATCAATTAAAATATTCAAATGACACTTTAAATGTTGAAAATTTAACCTCACACAGACTCTACAATCACTTTCATAACCGATTTGATTATTGTATAAATCAACACATTTCACTCCCCCTCGAGGCTAGGGAGCCAAAACAAGAACTTAGACGCGCACCATGACCTGGACGACAATCCAGCTATCCTCCTTCACTTGAACTAATTAATAGCCTCCTCGGCCATCGCCGGCTACACACCACACCTACACCCGACCTCTTAGACTGCTACTCTGACTTCTACTCTTTCCCCTACATTCACAGACTTTTATTAGGACTACCTGTCACGTGCCCAGCTTCCTCTCCTACGACGATGGTAGAGATCCTTCACCTTAGATCTTGCATCCCCTCACCTCTCACTACCCCCTTGGCTATCACCTTCGCTAAACTGGACCTCAAGTCGTACACACTATATCCTCCTTCGAGAAGATTCTACCCCTCTTTTTGCGTGTTGGAAAACGCAAAAAGTCACGTATACCCTGGCGTCTACTGTCTGAGTAACGACTTACTGAGGCGGAAATAATATCAATGCTATTCTGCTTGCGTGCAAACAGATAGGTGAAGACTTAGTCTTAAAACTCAAATTTCTCAACTATTACTGGATGAAAACGCTCCAAATAAGCTGTAATCATCTTTAATATACAGTGTTCATACATTTGCCTACTTTAAAATGTGAAATTCGAGCCGGAAATGGCTTAATTAGGTTAATTATCAATTAATCAGTTTTATCATAATTACAGAGTTAATTTCACAAAAATGAGGATTGGCTTTGATAATGATTGTTGACTGATACTATATAGATGTAGATACATTTGATATGTTGCATATTAATGAAGTTAATAAAATTAATTGAATAAATTAGCATATTAATATGGAAATATAATAGATATTGAATTGAAAATAGCTAGGGAGGCTTGTTAAACTCACAATTACCCCCCGTATGAATCAATTAAATTGGAATCTATTTAATTAATTCATACTAATGATGACAAAAAAATATAATTACCCAAATGGAAATTCTTTATCACTTAATGCTATTTCTGTATCATTATTATATCATTTTACAATTAAAAATCCTCCACCTAGTTGAATTACATCTCGCCTGCCTACACAACTATTCCCATTTGCAGTACATCCACAATGTAATTCAAAGAAAATAAATATAACAATTAAAATTAAAATTAAAATTAAAATGGAAATTATTCATCACTAAACAATGATTGTTATATATGATCAATCCTTATATCATAAGTTGGCATTGGTTTACCAATTCATAGAAAAAATGAAAATTTAAATTGAAAATTATAATTGTGTAAAGTTGGTTGGTGTATATATTTTGAAACTGACTTTACTTCCTGGTTGGTAGAAGTAGAGCTAGCTTCCCGGAATAACCTATACCTTGAGAGTATCGATCTTCGACACAGCTGTTTTTTGTCAACAAACCACTTTTTATGTCGAAGTCAGACGACCTCGCTAGTTCTGCGTTTATTTCACGCATGCGCACCATACCCTTTCAATTCTGAAAACTACCCCCTCCTCTTGCTGCTTTCTGAGCCCCTCAAAGGATAGCTATTCATCTCGCGATACAAGAATCAACACAATGCTTGGTTATTTTATATTTTGCAAAACCAACTTCCACTACACAAAATATTTGCAAAGTACAATTCTTTATAATTTTATTCCAATATACGAGTAATAATGATTCTAATAAAAAAAATTATTTTGTCCTAATTAAACTTCTAATTAGGTACACTTTATATTACAAATACGAAGTTACTTCACTTCTTAGAATCATTTTACATCTCTTCGTTTGACTTGTCTATTATTCTCATACTTTCATTTTCGTTTTTATGCCACCCAGACGACCGGTCACTGTCATTTTCATCCGGCGTCTAGCCATTACCTGTTTTTGTCCCATACCTCGCGTTTTAAACCTTGCTAAGGCACCTTTTTCAAGCCTTTCCTTCCGTTTAGGCCTCCTACCCCCCACTAGCTTAGCAATCTTTTCAATACTCCATCTTTCAACTTTTGTCTGCTCAAATCCCATCTTCCATCTCTCTCTCTTCCTTACAAACATTAGTTTACCTTCAACTGTCTGTTGTACATTCACTGCACATTTTAACATCCCCCATGTCTCCTTGCTAACTCTTTCCATACTAATCTCAAGCACATTTTTTTTCTCCATTAATCCATTATTAATCACTTTATTATCAAACCCGCAAACCTTTTTTATTATCAAATTATTATCCAGTCCCTCATTATCAACATTTTCAAACATTTCAATATCCTCAAACCTTCATTGTCTTTATCCTTTTCCATATCAACACTTTCTGTAAGCACATTATCATCCACTTCCATACCAATCTCCAATTCTATGATTTCCAAACCACTATCCTCATTCTTATCATCAACCTTATCTAACTTTCCTTCTATTTTCTGAAACTGTTTGTCAAGTTTATCTCCCATTTCCTTTAATTGATTCTCAATTTTCCCTTCCAATTTTTCAACCATTTCCTGTGATTGTTTATCCATTTTTTCAACCATTTCCTGTTTTAACCCATTTGCAGTCTCCCTATTTTCCTGTGATTGCTTGTCCATTTTCCCCATTAACAATTTAAACATGTTCATTACTTCAGATTCATTATCTTTTTTAGGCTCCTTTGGTTTATCTGATGTATCTGCTCCTACCAAGCTATCAGTTATTATCCCCCTGTCTGATTCTGTTATCTGTTCTGTTTTACTGTTTCCTAATGAACTTCCACTGACTATCCCCTCATCTGTCTCTGTTAGTGTACCTAACCCTGTCACAATAGAATTCTCTGTTGATGAAATAGTCTTCATCTCTGGCATGCTTTCTTTTTCAATATACACAATGCTAGACATATCAGGAAATGCATTTTCTCCTCCCAAATTCATCTCATTAACCGTGCTGTTAAACATGCCTTCCTGTTTTGTTTGATCCATTTTGTTCATTTTATTATCGAAATATGAATTACAATTTATGTGCTAATTAAACAAAATTAATTATTTTATTAATTATCCCGGTCGATTGTTAATTACATGCCACACGTTGGGCTCGCCAAATTGTCAGGTAACCACCCAGAAACAAGTGTTTCTTTGCCCGGAAGTGGTAACTTAACAAAACAAAAATAAAATTACTAGCTCAAAAATGCGGAAGAACACAAAATATTCTTCAATTAAAAAAAATAATTATATTAATTAATTAATTATAATTATAATTAATTAATTAATCTTGTAAAACAAATTTTAGCACCTGAAAAACAAACTTAAAGTAAACAAAGGATTTCAAAATGGATCAAAAACTACTAAATTATAAGATTTGTGAATGAATTTCCATCCAAGATTTAAGTTATATTGAGATAAAACAATACAGACAATTAATACATCAACCTGCCTACCTATGGATCCGTTCTGATATAATGATCTACTTCCCAATGGGCTATTCCCCCTGCCTATGTAACATCTGATACCCCCAAAATTTTAATATATATTTTTGATTAAAAATTAAAAAATGATTGGAATTTGATAAGAAATCTGAGTTTTAATTGATTTTAATTAAAGTATAATTATTGTGTACTCATCATTTATCCGGTTGATTTGTGCATGGTGCGATGTAATCCAAAATATCCTGGGTTGGCCGCCTATCTCAGCTGATCGTAGGGGAACACTAGCTGCGCAGAAACAGCCACTCACTACACCACTATTGAGAATCTTCACCACGAGAACCTTCCATTTATAACCCAAGCATCTACTGAAAGTTTATTGTTCGCAATATAGTTCCAGGAATTCAATAATTAGTCCAAAATCCGATAATGTTAAATGAATGGAATATGTAGATAGGCACATGTGACATTTGCTAGTCACGAAACAGTTCGAAATCAAAATATGCGCAGTAGAAACACTCGTAGAACTGAATCAATTAAATTATGCAAATTATATGCGCAAGTGACATATTGCTAGTCACCAAAACAGTTCGAAATCAAAATATGCGCAAAAGAACACTGTAGAACTGAATCAATAAATATGCAAATATGCGCAGAGAAACACTCGTAGAACGGAATCAATTAAAATATTCAAATGACACTTTAAATGTTGAAAATTTAACCTCACACAGACTCTACAATCACTTTCATAACCGATTTGATTATTGTATAAATCAACACATTTCACTCCCCCTCGAGGCTAGGGAGCCAAAACAAGAACTTAGACGCGCACCATGACCTGGACGACAATCCAGCTATCCTCCTTCACTTGAACTAATTAATAGCCTCCTCGGCCATCGCCGGCTACACACCACACCTACACCCGACCTCTTAGACTGCTACTCTGACTTCTACTCGTTTCCCCTACATTCAAGACTTTTATTAGGACTACCAGTCACGTGTCCAGCTTCCCTCTCCTACGACGATGGTAGAGATCCTTCACCTTAGATCTTGCATCCCCCTCACCTCTTACTACCCCCTTGGCCTATCACCTTCGCTAAACTGGACCTCAAGTCGTACACACTATATCCTCCTTCGAGAAGATTCTACCCCTCTTTTTGCGTGTTGGAAAACGCAAAAAGTCACGTTTACCCTGGCGTCTACTGTCTGAGTAACGACTTACTGAGGCGGAAATAATATCAATGCTATTCTGCTTGCGTGCAAACAGATAGGTGAAGACTTAGTCTTAAAACTCAAATTTCTCAACTATTACTGGATGAAAACGCTCCAAATAAGCTGTAATCATCTTTAATATACAGTGTTCATACATTTGCCTACTTTAAAATGTGAAATTCGAGCCGGAAATGGCTTAATTAGGTTAATTATCAATTAATCAGTTTTATCATAATTACAGAGTTAATTTCACAAAAATGAGGATTGGCTTTGATAACTGATTGTTGACTGATACTATATAGATGTAGATACATTTGATATGTTGCATATTAATGAAGTTAATAAAATTAATTGAATAAATTAGCATATTAATATGGAAATATAATAGATATTGAATTGAAAATAGCTAGGGAGGCTTGTTAAACTCACAATGTGTTTCGAAGCAAGTAAGCAGATGCTGACGTCACCGCCGGGTGGATTGCAGCCAATCAGCTGTCCCCGATTTAAAATACTGGTCGCTCATTGGCCCGCCGAAACCGCGCGCATCTGCTTACTTGCTTCGGAGCAACTATAGTAACTTCTAGATTGTCAGTGCATTATAACTAAGGGATATTAATGATAATCACGTTGGACATGGTTCTGAGTTCATTGAAAAGTTCCGGGACCTTATACAAAACCTAACTTACCGGTAACTCGAATGAGTTTAATAACAATTTACATATTATGCAGTGTTGGCAAATACTAGGTTTGGGTTTATTTGGATTAAGGACGCGTCAACCGTTAGGTCATAATGCACCACTCTAGCCTATAAGGGATATGGGGAGGAGGGGCCCATGCTGGTCAGAACCAGCCACTGTAGGGGGAGGAGGGGGGTTTCTCACGTCGCGGTCGTCATCGTCTTTGTCATCGTTCGTTGTGTCATTGTCATCATCGTCGGGGAGGTCGTCAAGGGAAGGGGGCAAGGTCCCCGACGACGATTGACAGAGCTCGCCTCTAGATTCAGGGAGTAATATACTACCCTTCTTACTAGCTGATGTTTGCGAGTTGAACTGTTTCTCTTGAATCGCCTTTTACGATTAGCAGAGCCATGCTCTGGGCCAAATTCTACCCCGGGCCCAGAGGGGGGATGTTTACTAATTCATTTGAATGCAGCGTTGGCCGACTTACGTCCTTGGCTTGTTGTCCCTCTTCAGTCCAGCTCCGCAGGCTGTGCTTCCCCAGGTAAAGCAGGAAGGGGTAGCCTATTATAAGACTGAAGACTGTGTCCCTCTTCAGTCCAGCTTCGCAGGCTGTGCTTCCCCAGGTAAATAAGCAGGAAGGGGTAGCCTATTATAAGACTGTAAGACTTACGTCCTTGGCTTGTTGTCCCTCTTCAGTCCAGCTCCGCAGGCTGTGCTTCCCCAGGTAGACGAGCGGGAAGGGGTAGCCTATTATAAGACTGCAAGACTTACGTCCTTGGCTTGTTGTCCCTCTTCAGTCCAGCTCGCAGGCTGTGCTTCCCCAGGTAGACGAGCACAGTGTCGGCTGCAACAGGCTTCTGTTTGGCCTTCACGTACACACAGTGGGCAGCTAAAAATACCACTCATTTTACAAGAAATAAAAGTTCAACCCATCCACATTGGTTCGCAAACATTCTTACATATTCGAGTATGGTTTAGTTGGAGAACTTTGTTGAAACATTTGCTGTTATAATAATAGTGTATCAAAGAATTGAGTTAGAGGGTTATTAATTAAGCGTGTGGCTCTTGATTGAGACCAACAATTGTAAACTTGAACCCAGCAGCTCCTCTTTATATCACCCCCCCCCCATCCCCCCGTCCACTATCTCTCTATCTCTCCTAGTTTCAATAGCCTTAATCCCGCGGGTTTCCCGCCTTAATAAAGACCTCAATCAATCAATAAATCATTCAATCAATTAATCAATCAATCTCTCTTTTTGAGAATTTTGATCTAGCGTGGCATGTTAAGCGGCACCTTCATGCAACACTTAAGCACACTAGTACCTATCCATATATCTTATGTGTATTTATTTATGTTATTCCACCTGTGATGACATGTCTCTTGGACACCAATGTGCCGCCGCATTGAAAGGTCAGTCCGGTGGTTGAGGTCTTGAACATGGCCGCCTGCCACGGCCACTGTCCCTTCTCGGCAGCTACCCCGTTGACCACAAGGGTGTTTGCTATGACCATGGGCACGCCACAGTTGAGGCTGTTAACTGCAACAGGGAAGTCAGTCTTTTCAGGGTGTACAGAGCACAGGGATCATGTCGTAGAAGGGACAGTTCTAAGTATGAAGAGTACTCTTGGTTGTACCTACGCGCACAGAAGTGAATCGAGGGTAGGACAGACACTTCTTTCTGCATAGTTCTGCTGAATAAATATCTACAACCTACTTATGGATTCTAACATCGGTTAAAACGAAAAATAACAAGGTTCTTAGCCAGCGGTTTAGCCGAGGTCGTTTAACCGGTTCCACTTGAACACCGAAGTTAATCAGAATTGGGCGTGGTCCGGGATAGAGTGGGTGACCGCTCTGCCCTGAAACTCACGTATACCGCTGGTTAGAGCAGATGGAGGGTTCGAGAGCTATTGTAACGGCTTCGTTCTCCTCGACGTCTGCTCGCGGTAGTCAGGGTTAGTGGAGGAACACCGTCCTTTCGGATGGGACGTTAAGCCGTTGGTCCCTTTGGTACTTTTCGAAAGGAGTAGGCTACGTGCCGGTACCGGGTTTCCCTCCTCCCTTCTGTTCATCTTCATCCTCATCTGTCACCACTCATCGTCTCGATTAGCCAAAGTGCATTAATATGAGACGTTAAGCAATATCCAATCAATCAATCAATCAATCAAACAAGGTTCTTCACAAGAGTGAAGAATGGTTGAGTAAATCCGTTTTCTGCCCGACCCTTGGTTTATTGTCTCTATTTTACAATGGATAATGTAATACACTAGTGAAAATTTAATAGAGAAGGGCTTCTCCTTTCGAAAAGTATTAAGGGGACTAACAGCTTAACGTCCCATCCGAAAGGACGGTGTAACCTTGACAGTCATATAGGTTCCTCCTTTGACCCGGACTTCGACAGTCCGGGTTAGTGGAGTCCGGCAGACGTCGAGGAGAACGAAGTCGTTACACTAGCTCTCGAACCCTCCATCAGCTCCAACAGCGGTATACATGTGTTTCAGAGCAGAGCGTTCACCCACTCTCCCCCTGACCACGCCCGAAGGTTGCTTAACTTCGGTGTTCGATTGGGAACTGGCTAAGCGACCGCGGCTAAACCGCTGTTAAAATGTTAGCTTATATCCGCGAGTGTGCCCCGAGTTACTGCAAAGTTAATGCAATGTCTGGTCTTTCTTTTCGGAAAGTAATCGTCATCCATCCAGTGATTAGTTGCATGGCCAACATTCTTAAAGCTCTCCCTTGCAAGCAATAGATTGAGAATAGTTTGCACTAGGGATAGAGCGTGTGAACTATTCCTTTAACAGTTAATACTTGCTGAGCGAGCGTCCACGATACAAAATTTCACTAAATGTCCGCATGACGTCTTGAACAACCCTTCACAAACACACCACTATTTGAAATCGGAAAGCGCAATAAAGTCGCATATGTGTTACGAATATATAAGCTATAAACTCAAATTGTCACAATGCATCACTAGAGAATTATTTCTGTAAAATAATTTTGAAGAATAATTACCTTTGTCTGGATGAACGAAATCGCTTAAACCGGAACCAATGGTGTACACGCCTTCAAAACAGAAGCTAATTACGAATTTTTCAAGCCATAAAGTCAGTTCTTGATAGTCCATCTATCATACCTTGGAAGTGTCCCGAAGTTCTAGTTTTGGCAGCGGGAGGTTTCGGCTTTGGCTTTGGCTTGGGCTGGGGTCTGCGTGTGGTTGCTGGTTTGGGTCTCTTCGTGGTTGGTGGATGTTTGGGTCTTGGTGGTCTACCCGTCTTACCTTGAAAGTGTCCAGCATTAGCAGCCCCCGTATCACCAGCACCAGCAGGTCTTGTCGGCTTGGGCTTAGGAGGGTTAGGTCTGCGAGTGGTTGCTGGCTTGGGTTTCTTTGTGGTAGGATTCTGAGTCACCACTGAAAGTAAAACATACCCTGATCAGTACCCAACTTAAATAACTTTAACATGTTTCGTTCATAGTCGCCACTCCAAGCTTTCGACAGGACACTCGACTTGAAGACCTATAATGAATGTACATGCTCTTCAATGGTTATAGTTACCCAAGCAAAACCTCTGCCCAACAACAGTCTGTTACTAATAGGACTAAGATGAAGTTGAATGAACATTGGCAAGCCTGTGACAGCGATCAAATGAGCCCAAATGTTTGAAGTTGACATATTTTAGATGCACTCTTCATTTCTTGCATGAAGTCCTCCTTGGAGACTGGTCTATGCTCATAAATCACCACTCTTCCATTTCGATCTTGATTCCTGGTTAATTCATATTGGCCTGCATATTCCTTGACTCTACACATATTACGACATACCCACGTGGATTTTAGAAATGGTTTTCTATGATCAAAACGGATGTCTTCCCCCATGGTTTGACTTGTGTCCTCATCGGTGGACCCCATTGCGGCATTGACTAACTGCCCCCTGCAGCCGAGCGGACCTTGGATGTGTGGCTGCAACCCTAGGTTGAGCCTGATGCCCAAGCTGTCTCATCATTCTGCCAATTCATAACAGTCAATGCACACAGAGTCATAATTTGCAGATAATGGTTGTGTTAAGATGTTAGCCATGGTGAGATACTGTGTCCAGTCTACAGGTTTGTACACAAATGTGTGTCCGCGTCTACAGCTGACACAATATCACGTCCTAGGTCACTTACATTTAGCTTTACATGTTTTGACTGTTTGTCTGCAAGCAGCAGATTTTACTGCAATTCTCTTATTCAGGAAAAGTCAAAATGTGCTTCCGAATCCTTTGTGAAGATGTAAGTAACCTTGGTTTTCTCTGTATCAATGCCACAAGTGCGTCTCATTCAGTGGTTACTGACATGAACTTACTTGATGCTTCTTCGTCTGACGGACTGCTGAATATGTCCCAGTAATCTACATCCTCCACGGGGGTGGTTGTGCTAGGGGTGGTGGTGGTCGTGGTGGTTGTGGTGGTAGGGGTGGTGGTCGGAGTGGTTGGAGCGGGGGTGGTGGTTGTTGTCGTGGTTGTGGTGGTCGTACTGGGCTCTGGTGGTAAAGCCGTCACGTTGGTAGGCGTGCCAGGAGGTTTCATTCCGTTCAGTTGGCTGCCTGGGATGACGTAGGTGCCCTGTTGACCTTGAACCACGTAGATTACCTCTTCACCCGCGAGGCCTAGATGGAAATTTTAAAAATTTAATAAGAGTTGTGTTCAAATGCACACTTGCACAAATGTGGTGTGTAATTTAAAGGAAGCTGTCAGTTTTTAATAATTAATATACCCTGGTTTTATTGAATCTTTCTCGGTCCCGAGTCTGTGTAAGCAAACTTGCTAATTTACATTAAAGTTACTTTTTTAACTGTTTACGGTAAACCATAGTAGTTTCCCTACACTGACACTGTTTACTTCTCCCAAACATAACCATGAACATTGTGCTTTGTTTTTGCAACATTAAATCGTGTAATCTTTAGTACTTTGATAAAAATTAAGTAACAAGTTTATTTTGCTAAAGAGTATACCCTGAATAATTCGAATTATTAATCCCCCCCCCCCCCATTCTCCCCCTCATTGACCATCTCAGTTCAGTTCAGTCAGTTTATTACATCCATGAGGTTACATTGTAACATGGATTTGTCAATACATTATTAATATATATATATATATTATATTACATATAGTTATAGCAAAATAAAACAAAAATACAATACAATTTTGGTTTACTATAAAACTAACTAAAAATAGCCTGTTACATAAATGAGCATTATACTCCGGATAAGTACCATAATTCTACCTCAGTAACAGGGAATATGACAAACGAAGTCACGTCTGTAACGAAGTGTTGCAGTTGAAGCTTCTTTCATCAATAAACATTGAAGGTTAATGTTGAAACCATTCTTGTCACTGATGAAATTTAATTTTTTTTGTGCAATGAAGCAATACATCCGAGAACATGACCCTTATGTCACTAGAGATAAAAACTAGAGACAATCGTGTTTTCACGCTAGAATTACTGCATAGAGAAGAATCCAAGAAATATTTCCAATGCTTGCGATCGGCGACGTACTCAGTAGTGGGCTTTAGCCCCCCCCCCCCCCTCTTGAAATCGGAATATATGTTTTTATTTTACAAGGTATAATAGAAAATTTTATACAAAAATGTAAAAAAGGAAAGTTTTGAAAAACTTAAAAAACAAAATTTTCTAACACGATCTAGTCTGTGGCGCTGAATTGTGCGGTACCGGTACACCTCTCCTTATTGGCAGGTCCCTGCTAAATATACTCCTGGGTACACTCTGATGTTGATTGACTGCTCTCCGTATACTACCTACATAGGGCCGGCGCCACCAGATGAAAAGAAAGTTTTTAGAGCACTTTCAAAATACACAGATACAAAAATAGCTAAAAACAAGAATATTTTGGTTTGTCCCGGAAGTTTCATGAATCTTTATTTATTTCCCAATAAAGAGAAAAATCATGTAATGTATGGAAAAAAATGATAACTTCTTATTTTCGATTTAGATATCTTATTTATTTTCGGTACAAAATTATTTTTTTAAAATTTTTCTACAAAATCTAAACAACTGTTTAAAAATTCACAGAATTCATTTGTTTGGGTTATAATTCCTGAAGTTGATAAGTAAAATTCATGTCTGAAGGGGTAAGGAGTAGCTAATTTTCAGTTGTTTTTTAAATGAACACTTACACCAGCCTGACTGGATTTAAGTTCACTTTAGTGACACCTGATGCAAGGTAACAACAAACATAGATAGCTACTCATGTAAATATTTGGAGCTGAATGTTTGGTGGAACAGGTCCTTGAAGGCAAATGTTTACTTTCTATTAAATGTTTCAGTAAACATATTGACTTAACAAGGTAAACGAAGTAACTTTGCTCAGCAACTTACATGACATAATATTTTGTTTACTTCATATTAAAATGCATCACGTTTTGGCACTTAGAAAAGTTTTATTGTTCAATGAAAACACAAGGCTAATACAACAAGGTATATTCGCCACAATTGCGAACATTGTTAACATTCACCAAAGTTGTTCACACATTAGCGGCATTAATACTGTTCAATGTTCATCATGAATGCAATTGTTTTTTAAAGCGGTAACAGTATTTTCATTTATACTAAATCTAGGTTATTTTGAAAGGTAAAGTTTAGAAAAGATCTTTGAATAGAACTTGAAAATGAGTCTCATTTTAAAAACATTGATATAAACATCAATTACTACACAAAGTTTAGAAATTGAATTTATAATAAGATACGTCATGGGTGAAATATTCCTTTAATTTGGTTGAAATATTCTATGTGTCTAATACTTTAAAAGGAAATGTAAGACTCCTTTCATTCCCGTCCCAGACAGAAGTAACTCAAATTAATATTGAATTATTGGATGATAATATCAATAAAATCTTAATAATGCAATCATCTTGGCAGCCCAGTCCGATAAAACAAAGTATTATCAAGACGAGAATTTCACCTCTGATTTACAAGCTATAGGTATGCTCATGTCATTAACAAGGCTTCCAAGAAACAGCTGGACTGGACAGAATATTACTGTGGCAATAGCAGGACATCGTATGTATACAATCACACTTTACTTAATACTTTCAATTAAGATTCATCAACATTTACACATAAGCGTTTTTTTTTGCAGCTGTGCATCTTTGCTGTCCATTTAGCAAAATATAATTTATGTTGAAATATGTTACCGTTATACTATACTTCCTATGTACCCAATGATTTTTTATAGGTTAGACAACGGTACTGTCTTCAAAACAGTATCCAATACATCCAATCTCCACCTTCAAATTTATAACAATTTGAATAACGGTCATTTGGAATTATATGGGCACGAGTATGTTTATATATCACTAACATGGGCAAGATGTGGCCGTTAACAGATTAATCTTCTTAGTTAAAAAAATGAACAAACTCTTCTTTTCATTTGAATGTTCAACTAATCTGTAAAGCATATACTGCTTAAATTTTAAAAATACTTAATTCGCGTAAAACACTATACGCAATTTTCACGATTATGTGTGAACATTTGAGATCCACAAGTCGAGTGAAAGGTGCAAAGTAGAGAGCGTGGAAGTTCTTACTTTTTTTCTTTTGCTCATAAATAGAAATACGTGTATATATCATTTCCAAGAGTCATTTTATAGCGTTATGTAGTATCTATTTTTTGGCCACTTTCAAAATCTTGTGTATGAAGTATATTTTCATATTTTAATTTTAAAATTATGTCACCAAGGTTGAATTAATATCATCTGAATAAAAATGTGTATAAACAAATTATAGGTACTGTGTTATAAAAAATAAAAAAGGACTGAAAAACCATAGTTGGAAAAAATAGCGCTTTGTAGCATCTATTCACAAAACGCTATTTTCACGTATCTCTTATCATGAATCAAAGCTTTAGTTCTGAATTATTATGGTCATTACTCGTCCTTAAAACAAAAACAATGTAGTTTCCTTTGACCAGATCTGTACAAATAGAAGCACAACTATTGCATTCTTGTATTTATTACTGATCCTAAAAAGCAAAGCCACACTCTCAGTGCCGTAGTACTTGTGTCTTCAGCTTTACAAAGCCATGCATGCTTATTAACCTAACACATATTTTAAACTTTGCAAAACAAAAACCGCAACATAAAATACTTTTTCAATACTATTCATTTCAAACAATCCTGAGTATTAAATATTTTGTTTAAATTTTGATTATGTTGACTATTAAAGAGATAACCTTTGATTATGATAAGTAATCTAAGATTAAACTCATTTAGAGAACAAGAGTCGCATAGCAGTTGTCAAAATCATAAGACCAGTGCGCGCCTGGGGATTATATCACAAATGTGTAGCTAGGTTGATTCGCCAATGCCAACCTCTTCTTTTCGATTTCAAGTCGTTCCAGATCGATTCGATAATGTTTCTTGGAGACGATGAGCAAGTGTTCAAGTAGCTTGACGATGCGTGGCGAGTTGACGTCGTCACTGTCCGTCATGATGAAGTAGATCTTGTCGTCCACCTCCTTGTCCTTGTGGCCGACCGTGGCGGGCCTGATAGGCTTCACGTTGACTCCGTTTGCCACCGGTGCCACGGGCCTAGGGCGGTGTGCGTTGCCGGGAGAGGGCGTGGGGTAGTGATCGTTCACCCCAGGGCTTCCAGGCCGGGGACGATTTACGCCTGGTGGAGGCGACGTAGCGTAATTTATTATTATTGCCACCAGAAAATTCACTTCCATGGTGCAGCCCTGGTCTATTTACGCCTGGAGGAGCGGAAGTAACATAATTATTATTATTGCCACCGGCAAATCCGTTTCCGCCAGATGTCCCTGGCCGTGGCCGGTTTACGCTGGTACTGGTTGACGTGCTGGAGTCACTCCCGGCTTGGGCCTGGCTGTTTCCTCCCCCAGACCCTGCGCTCGGGGGTTTGAAGGCGTGGAACACGTGGTTGTCAGGCCGCAGTGGCATGGGGGGGTCCGCGTCCTCTTCTTGGTACTGACCGTCCGCTGTTTTGTTGCACTTGCACGGTAGCTTGGACCCGGGTACAGGACTCTGAACGCCCGGGCGAGAGGGTGCAGATTGTGCAGGGCTAGATACCATTGGGCGAGCTTCATCCATTGGCTGCAATATCGCGACAGTGACCAAATCTGTCAACATATATACATAATACGTTGAAGCTCGCCCAATAAGTATTTAGCACTTGGAAAGGTTATGGAGGCTTGTTGGAAAACATGTCACATGATTTAACCCCTTTAGGTATACGCTTTTAGATTAATATAATTATATACCTATCATGCATGGCAATAGCAAGTGCTATTAAAACGGATAAAAACATTATTTTTTGAGGAAACATGACAAATATTGACCTTTCATTATGTGTAAAACCTTTGTTTTTAAATCGTTTCAACACAGTTTAATTTTCAGTGCCACCTTCCCTACAAAGTTCCCAAATTTACAATATTGAACAATTACACTTTGTGTGATGTAAATTGTAGTTTGTAGATTGGCACATGATACAATTAAAAAAGGCATCGTCGGGTCATGACACTTCTAAACACAGATTTTGTTGAATGCTATGAAGTATCAATTTCCTTTTCTGAATGTCTGAGAGATAAAGTGTAATATACAAATAAAGTAAATAATAAGTAAACTAGTCACTGTACCTGGCCTGGACGGGGGTGTGCCTGCAATAGAGAACTCGTTTCCGTTGGAGAGAGGCATATTCAGTCCGGTTCTCAGGGTGTACTTGAGCTCGATAGTACTCCTGGTGTCTGCGTACACTGAAACAGTCAGATTGCCTAGCTGTCAATCACACAACAAACATTCATCATATGTGGTTCGTTGGTCTTGAGGTTAGCGTTAGAGGCTCTGCATCCAATGCAGAATATTCAGGGTGCGATTCCAGAGTTAAGTAGACATTTTTTACTTCTGATTTGGACTTTAGTCCATCAGTTCTTGGCTTGAAAATGTGTAAACGGTAACTTTTGAACCGTTTTAGCAATGAGGCACATAATAAATTCTAAGGTTGATCCGAATAAGCCTATGTTTTATTCTGGCTCTGGCCGCGGATGTAATCGTGCCCAGCTTGATTAATCGGTGGTGTCTAGTTGGTCATTGTTCTCTCGTCGATGGTGTTGGCGCCTATAGGGTTGGCTTTATTGGCTTTAAATTTAATGTCCCCCAATGGAAATCATTTATGTGACTGAGTAGGTAGACTTTTATTACTTACTTTACAAAATAATAAATATTTTGTCTTGCTTTGTAGGGGATTGATGTATTGCATTCTATTTATTTCGATTCCTATTGCATTTGAATGGAATAATCTTCTGCATCTACTATCATTGTGTTCTATGCATACATTTAACATCTAGAGAAATAACAAGATAATTGACCTCTTTGGTGGTGGTGTCGGGTTGCTTCTTATTTAGAGTCAGAGGAGAGCCACCTGACCACAATAACACCAAAACATGCTATAGTATTATACTTGACAACAACAAAAAATACTTAAACTTTAACTCTTCTGTTGACTGCCCCAAAACAACACTAACTAACTAACTAACTAACTAACTAACTAACTAACTAACTAACTAACTAACTAACTAACTAACTTGTCAATCAAAGGTCATATTCGGTTCTTGTAGTTTGTATTGTACACACGCATCACTAACAGACGGACAGAAGCTTTGCTCCCTAACAAATTCTACATTGGCTTTCTATCAATACGGAATAAGAAATCTTTCAACTGCCAACATCAGATCAGATTCAGAAACTTGTTAGCGTGCCCCATGCTGACAATCCCAGTAAGATTCAACTATCTGTGGGAACCGTTTTGAGTTAAACTGAGAAATTTGTCGAGTTATGTATAGTCTCCACAACGATGCCATATTTATTTAACGTCTATCCTGTTTCCAATGAAGGATGTTGCAATGCAGCCTAGAGCTCGAGATTAGCGTTAGTGGTGACGTCACCAGCCGAGCGTATCGCCTCGGGTGTAAGATTGTCTGGTATCGTATCACCCACCTTGATTGGCCGCGCAGAACCTCTTGTTGTTGATGTAGATCTCCTTCACCCTGGGCACATCGTCTAGCGGAGGGAAGATTATCATGAACTGGACCTGTTTCCTCTCTCCTCGATAGGCTCGCCTCGAGATCGCCTGGATCTGAAACAAGTCAACACGTGTCGTATACATCGGCTTGATTGTTGAGGAATATGTGCATCGGAGACCTACATCGAACACCCATTGAGCGAATGACGAGACCACACTTTACAGAACAAAACCGAACGGTTTAGAAAACTTGACCCGGCTACCATTTTTCCCCAATCCGAAATTATAGACAGTCATTTTGTAGCAAGTATTACTTTGTATATCTGTACTTTTCACAAACCTTCTTTGATTGTTACCAAGCTCTCTTCCTCCGTCTATCTCTTGCTCACTCAAGGCATTGTTTCATCCATATAGTGTCTTCTGTCTCTCCTCTCCACCCCACCCCACCCCACTTCATTACTTTCTTTAGCGCCCGATCAACTAATAAGTGCACTTAACAAATAGTATAAAATGTCACCAACAGTGATGGTGGCTCATGCGGTAAGTGAGACTGACTCGGGAGGTCACGGACTCGAATCCCACCACCTGCAATCCTGACTGAAAGTATTTCACAGTTTTTCTTCAGTTGTTAATTCAGACCATCGGACATTCCCTTCAAAATCCAAAATACCTATAGTGGTATCAATAAAAGAATGCAGATAGCTCGAAATCGTTTTCCCAACGTCACAACTTTGTCAACTCTATTCACGCTAGCTCAGCGTGGATCTAGCACACAGAAAAACTTTACTTACGTTGGTAAAACATATTTATCTCTCATACACGAGAGCGCCATTCCATTTACCCGTTACCGCGCATTCATACTACCCCCACCACTACAAAGTATCTGCATTCTTTCGTTGGAGCTAGTATAGACATTGCATGCATTACACCCTGGGCAGGTTTCCACGAGAAATTTGTAATGTTTAGTATAAAACAGTCTCCTCATTAAGTCAGTTGTATTATTAACTTACCTCCGGGGTTCCTCCCTTGATCTCCACCCTGCCGACCCCGGCGTCCGGCCGGTAGTAGGGCACGGTCATCCTGAGTACGAGCTGGGCCTCGGAGTACCGCGCGGGGGGGATGATGGTGATGAGCCCGTGCCAGCCTCCCGAGGGCTCCCAGCCGTAGCTGTAGACCGCCGGGCAGGGGGAGGCGGGGGGCAGGCCCCTCTCAGCTGTGTCCTGCTGCGCCAGGGAGCCCACACACAGAAGCAGGGTCAGGCACCAGCTACACGTCATTCTCGCCAGGCTAGGGGAACCCTGGAACACATTTATTATTCGTAAAGAAATATCAACGATGGATTTTAAAAATATGTTTAAACTTTATATGTGTGGGTTTCCCATGTTGATGTTTCCCACAAACAAACGTATGAAGCTATAAGCCAGTGACTTTCGGCTCGGTTTCTGGTCTCGTCTCTAAAACCTCGAGTTGTTCTTCCTCTAGTCTCGCGTGCTTGGCACACGTGGTGACCCGGTGACGTAGGGGCTCTTACCTACGTTATATACTCGATGCTTTTTACTAAACCTGCACTAAGCTGGAGATTCTATTACAAAACTTTTCAGATCATCATGCGAAGTGATAAATATGACTTGGACCTGCTCAGGCAAACCTTATTTAAGATATAATTAATTATGGCATTTAAATTTTAAATTTTGTTCACATATTTAAAAAAGAATTATCATTTATTTTAATCGGCAGACGTGAATTAAGCGAAGCGTGGTCTTCAACCGGCATGCCATCGCATGAACATCAGCTTGGGGCGATGGAAGATGACTCGCCAACTCTGTTGCCCAAGGATTTCTACCATATAATTCATGAGATTAACACTTTGAACTACCTAACAAGATTATAAACCTGAGTACACCAACGTGCGGTTGTTAGATCCTACTTCTGCTGTACGGAATGTAACCTCCAATATGTATCTACTTACGTGGTGATTTAACATTAAATTAATTAATCTGTTTAAATACGACAGTCAACAATTCCTTTTTTTCTTCCATATATTATATCAAACAAACAAACACAAACTCACAAACTAACACATAAACACTCGCGAAACAGGACGTACTTGTAAAATAAGCAACAAACAAGTGCTTACGCTGAATGCAATTTGCAAGTCTCCGACACAAATGTGCACTGTTGAGTGTTGTTGATGAACTTTGTTGCTACTTGACAGATCTACAATGCGTTGTTGCTGAACTGTGTTAGCTACTTGACAGTTCTACAATGCGTTGTTGCTGAACTGTGTTGCTACTTGACAGTTCTGAACACTGGACAACGTCTGTCCCACTCACATGTCACTCGCAGTCACACGTGTTGTTGTCTGCTGGTCACCACGGCATGTGCAAGATGCATGCGCACTAGCTGACTATAGCTCTGTAAGAGTTGAATCTTTGACGTTCACAGTCGGCTCTCATATTGATAACCCAATGCGAGGCCAGCGAGGCGTGAAGGTCAGCTGCTGGCCTTGGCTCCGGCTCCGGGATCGAACACCGAACGAGTGAGCGGTCAAGTCTTCCCAATCTACACTCTCGGTCATGATGTCATATTTTAGGACGGCACTCAAAAGTCAAAACATTAAACTATTTGTTTATAATTCTAAAAAAAAATTATGAGGTAATCTAATATGTCAAAACTATAGACTATTCTCCTTACCAAACACTTATCCTCAAACTATAATAACTGTCTCGACATGGAGCCCTCGTCTGCAAACTCTGACGGAACTTCTTCTTAGCTTGATTGAAGCCTGATCTTAGGTATACGCGGAAGCTAATGCAGTCTCGAATCCAAGGCCGGTAACTATCTGACTGAAGACCAGCCAGCCAGGCAGATAATATACTATTAAGTTTGGAGCAGAACAGGTATTCTGCTAAAGCTCAGGGGGGGGGGGCAAGGGTTATGTCATTGACCAGACGATACTCTTCGCTGCTCGATCTTACTCAAGTCCGCCACCTCAAGGGCAACGGACAAAAAACACAATTTGTAAAATACAAAAACTACTTTGTTTCCGATTGATTGTTACTTTTTTTTATGCAAAGTTGAACATATTCTTCACGTTCTCTTGGATATTAATTCTACTAGGAAAACGCTTAAGTCCCGCCGCGTTGTTGGATGAGCGTAATTGGTGCATTGAGCTGCCATGTGTTACGCGGATTTTCTGTTGTTCTGTGAAAAAATCATTACTAAGTCGAAGATTTTTTTAAATTTAATTAAATAAAATAAAAAATTAACTTAATTTCGTAATCGTAATCGTAATTTTAAAAAAGAAAAAAATCGTAAAATTGCAATTTTCATAAGAAATAATTAATCGATTGCACTCAAATTTAATTCGAGTATATTAATTCATGAAATTAAGGTTCTGTGAAAAAATCATTACAATAGGATAAAGCATGTTGGTGTTATAAGTCAAAGAATTGTTTAAAAAAAGAAAAAACCCGTAAAATTTCGATTTTCATGAGAAATAATTTTTCGATTACGCTCAAATTTTACACGAATATCTTAATTCATAAAATTAAGGTTCTGTGAAAAAATCATTACAATCGGATAAAGAATGTAGGTGTTAAGTTGAAGAAATGTTTTGAAAATCGAAAAAAATCGTAAAATTGCGTTTTTTATAAGAAAAAATTTCCCAATTGCGCTCAAAAACGTGGCAGTTCTAAGTTCAGAGATTTCAAAGGTCTCCATAAAATTTCATCGCAATTGGAGTATCGGTTTAGCCGGAATCGTGTTAGCAGACACACAAAAATAATATAAAAAAAAAAAACATTCCGGATTTTTTTCTCCAGTGTAGTAGAATGGAATCTTTGCTGCGCTCGCTACGCTCATCCAAAAATTTCAGCATGGAAGTCTTTCGGTTGACTTTCGCGGCAGTGGCACCAATGGTGGCACCCAACTATCATGCTTGGAGGTTCTGGGTTCGATCCTCGGCGGGGGCAAGCACTCACTACAATGTTTATGATTTCGATTCCAGCATGAATCTTTGTAATTAAATGATATTGTGACACAATTTGATTCGGTGACGTTCCGACGTAGTTATGGTTGGTTCTGCTCGAGCTGTTTGACATGCAGGCAGAGTATCTGTGAGCCCACCTGAACACCCAAGACGTCGTCTGACCTGACGTGTTTGCGCTTCCCACGCGCTGACGTCACAGAACAGATGTTGGTGCTCTTCTGTCGAGTGGAGTGTTGTTTCAGACATATACCCACCTTACGATGTTGACAATAAAGTTACCGCCGACGCGCCTAACCTTGCACAGACATTTACATTACTACGTCATCACCCATCAGTAGAGATAGTGTTTTGTGAATAGATGCTACAAAGCGCTATTTTTTCCACTTAAAACTATAATGGTTTTCCAGTTCTACTACATTTAATATTACATAGTATATATATTATTTGCTTCACACATTTTCAATCAGTTGATATTGATTCAACCTTGATGACATAATTTCAAAATAAAAAATATTAAACTTAATACACAAGCTTTTGAAGGTGGCCAAAAAAATTGATGCTACAAAACGCTATAAAAGTATACTTGAAAATGCTATATGCACGTATCAGTGTTGGGATACTACTATCTTATTTATCATTCAGCATTTCTAAATCTCGAGGAAAATTACCTTACCGATCTATATATGCACCTAAAAACATGCACATTCACCTGAACCTAAAATCTACACTTCTCTTTTAGTATCCATACACAAGTTTTGAAAATGATTGCTTACAAACGTATATTGTTTAGCGGTTTCAATATTGAGAATGCTTAAATGGAATACAATCGATCGATAAACTTCTTATTGCGAATAATGGTCAATTCCTTGCATCTATAAACGAAGGTGTTGTCAAGGAAGTGATGATATTTGAATGCCCACTCTATTTCACTCACGTGGAACTAACTCTTAATCCAAGGTCAACATCGTAACCAGTTATTTCACGAACCAACGATGGGAATTCCCGAGCCTTCTGCAATTTAATTGCAATTCTCACCAACCTCACTATATACACTTAACCATTGACCATAATAATAGTGTTATCGGCAACGATGTCACTGTTACTATAGAAGTGGCTAAGTTGCCTCCAGAGTGGTATACTCCTTTCTTTCCTTGGATTCAGCTTATTCCGAGTCTCTTTCGACTGCCTCGGTCTGACTCCAATCTCTTCTCCGCTATCAGTCATCCATTAGACGCCTTATCCCTTCCCTTCTTACATTCACCCACATTCACTCTCGTAATCACATTATCCACCCCATATTTATTAACCCTGGCCCCCAGTCTTATCTTACGACACTTACTCCCATGTGAGAATGGGGGGTATACGCGCCCAAAAAATAAATATTTACACCTCCGTATTCCAAAAACTAAAACCAGGGTATTAAGCTGAATTGCTGTATATCTCTTATTGGTACAAATGAGGAAATCAAAAGTCAAGTCACAGAACATAATATAATTTTGCAAGCACATCATCACCATTTACCGCTAACAAATGTTATGAAAACACTTGCTTAAAACTTGTTGAAATACTCCAATTACAATAAGAATTGAAAAAAAGCCCGGACCCACATTGTAGAATATCGAGTACTTTACCCAGGAAAGAGCGTATACCCACAAATAATTTTTTAATTACACCACTGCCCTTATGAAACTACGGGAGAGGTTGCGACTTATGCAGTGGACTTTATTATCCTGCAACACTCAACAATTTCTCAAAGTCCGGTTCCGCAATCAGTTATACATGTTTATAGCTTCCGGGTCGCTAAATGTATAACTAACAACACATTGCATTTCATTGTTCACTACACAATTACAATGTCGAGTATTGCAACATCTCAGGATACAACAACATATTTCTAACTATGAATAAACGTTCCTGATTTTAAAATCGCGAGGACTCGGAGACAGTCCTTCAAACATAATTAACCCTTTCAGACCCATTGTCCATACTTTCTAAATTTATATCCGGGTAAAATATAGTTTTTTCAATTTGACCCCATTTTTTTCGTGCATGAATATAAATACATTTTTCCCCATCCCGATTGGACGAAAAGTGCCTTTTTTAGAGGAGATTGAAAATACACATCTGCCAAAAAAAAGTCTAAAAATGGGAAAAATTTGGTTTGTCTCGGAAAAGTAATATATTTCTAGTATTGCTACTATACAAAAAATGTAAAATTGTACACCAAATTTTCATCTTAACCTTAAATGAAGCTTTAATTCAAAATCCCAAAATTTCCCAAAATTCCAAGAACACGATAAAAAATATTTGAAAAACACTAAAAATCTTAGAAAAAATTAGTTATTTGAAATTATTGCTTAAAATAATTTAATTTTCACCAATTTAAATTCGGTACTGAAAGGGTTAACTATCCTGACACGATTAACACTCAATTCTTGACAAGTCCAAAAACCCAAAGAGAAAAACTATCAAGTGCTTAGATAAAAATCAGATTTCCTAGGCAAACAGAAACTTGTGACCTATGAGGTCACAAGGGTAAAGACCCTGACAGTGAACTACTTGAAGACGCTCTCGTTCGTTAGTCTTGTGCAACGTGCTCGTTGGACAGAGAAACTGCGCCGTTGTTCGACACTGACCTCACGAGACGCCGCGCTTATCGCACAAGTTTTTAATCTAAATGTGTCGTAGTAGGTTAATGGAAGATGCCCCACATTCATTTTAACTAGATAATAATAAGAAATAGAAATAAAATAATTGGATGAGCGTAGCGAGCGTAGCTAGCGAAGCGAAGATTCCATTTCACTCCACTGGAGAAAAAAATCCGGAATGTTTTTTTTTTTCCTTTTTTTTCTGTTTGTATTATTGTGTGTTTGTTAACACGATTCCGGCTAAACCAATACTCCGATTGCGATGAAATTTTATGGAGGCCTTCGAAATCTCTGAACTTAGAACTGCCACGTTTTTGAGCGCAATCGGGAAATTTTTTCTCATAAAAAACGCAATTTTACGATTTTTTTCGATTTTTTAAAAATTTCTTCGACTTATAACACCTACATGCTTTTTCCGATTCTTATGATTTTTTCACAGAACCTTAATTTTATGAAATAAGATATTCGTGTGAAATTTGAGCGTAATCAAAAAAATTTTTCTCATGAAAATCGTAATTTTACGTTTTTTTTTTTTTAAACAATTCTTTGACTTATAACACCTACATGCTTTATCCTATTGTAATGATTTTTTTACAGAACCTTAATTTTATGAATTTATATGTTCGTGTTAAATTTTAGCGCAATCGAATAATTATTTCTTATGAAAATTGCAATTTTACGATTTTTTTCTTTTTTAAAAATTACGATTAAAAAAATTAAGTTTATTTTTTATTTTTTTAAAATTTAATTTAAAAAATTAACTTAATTTTTTATTTTATTTAATTTAATTTAAAAAAATCTTCAACTAAGTAATGATTTTTTCACAGAACAACAGAAAATCCGCGTAACACATGGCAGCTCAATGCACCATATACGCTCATCCAACAACGCGGCGGGACTTAAGCGTTTTCCTAGTAATATAAATATTCTGATCTCGGTGTTGGTGAGAGATGTCAAGTAAAGTTGCCTCTGCCGGGACCGGGATTCTCACGTCGGTCGGGGGCATAGATATCTTAACACCTAGTAGGCTGGATACGCAGTCATTAATCCACTTCCGTGACAATTAGAAGCCATCTTGAAATCCCAGTTTGCATGTTAATTAAATGGGAGCGATTTGTAGCTCAAATATTTTTAAAGATGGCCGTCAGTTTGACAGCTGGCATACTAGCCTTTAACATCAAATGATTACTAAATTCCCTTATGCAATAACTTCTTATTGTTTCTGTTTATTCAATATCAAGCTGCACAAGCTAAAACCATATCAAATAATCCAGTAAAATACTTTATTACATTAAAAATCATAAATTAAAACGCCAAATCGTCATCTTGAATAAGATTTTCGACGCTTCAATTTGCTACGCTCGCGCCTGTGCGGAGGGGAGACTGCTAATCTAGCCTACTATAGGTGTTGAAGATAAATCCATGGTCGGGGGTAGAACGTTTTATGATGCATAAAAGTGTTAATTTATGATTTTAAGAAATGTGTTATCATTCATTCCCCCAAATGACATGTAAAACATTCATTGATTGACGCTTTCGATTCCTTTCGGTTTCCTTGAGTTCCTTACCTAGTGGTTGGTGCCTTATTGGTGCCTAGTGTTGCCTAGTTGCAACTTGTGCCTAGTGCCAACCACGTACTGATGAAGGACCTCCTTGCAGAAGCTTCTGTCAAGGCATATGTTTATTCTTTATTGTATATTCTTCTTCTTTCTTCTTCTTCTGTTTATTGGCTTCGGATGCTTGGTCCATGCAGCCAGTTGATGTGAGTAATAAATTGGTTCATAGAGTTCTAATCTTTGCTAGAATTTCATAGCTAAGGGAGAGTCAAAGGTAATACTACTACTATTACTGCTTACGATGGAAGGATAATTGGATTACTACGATCTTCTCGCTCTGGGCTCGTAGAGCTACTACTACCCAGGGCAACTAAGACATTAGAGCCACGGATCGGGGAGCCCTCGAGCCAGGATTTATGATAAGATACAGTCTACTCAACTAGGACAGGATTTATAGGAAATTTTGAAGATCTGATTGTCTTTAGTCAACTTCCTCTATACTTATGAAAAGGCAATATCTTAAATATTAATTTTATTGTTAAGCAAAAAACGATATAGTAAGGGAAATACCTTACTATTTTCAATAAGTAATAAAGAGTTAATAGTAAGGGGAGATGGTATTCCAATATTAATTAAATCTTCTAGAAATTCATTTCTTCCATCCTTAAATACAGGGCATTGAAAGAAAATGTGATTCAAGGTTTGTACAGTGTCCTCACTACAGGGGCAGTATGGCGATTCTACTACTTTGATTCGATAAAGATGTTGGTTGGTAGAACAATGCCCTGTTCTCATACGGATTATGGTTGTAATAATTGCTCTTGAGAGCCCAGCACCTTTAAACCATGGTTTGCTAATAATGTGTTTTTGTATTGTATTATAATGAGATGTATGCTTGGACATATGTACATTCCAATTATCTTGGAGTGAAACCATCATATCCTTTCTAATAAGCCTAAAAAGGTCTGAATAGGGAATTTTAGTACCCTTTAGTGCAGAAGCAGGAGCTCTTTTGGCCATTCTATCAGCAAACTCGTTACCTTGTATACCTGTGTGGGCTGGTACCCATAGAAATTGAATGACTACCCTATGGAGTTCAATCGTTTTGATACTTGAAATGATTTGCAGGGAATGTGGATGAGTTCTATTACTTATTCTGTAGCCAGGATGTCAGACAGCTCAATGAATCAGATATAATTAGAAAATTGTGAGAAGAAAGGTCCTTCAAGTGGTGAGATATGTAGTCAAGTGCTTCAATTATGGCCATTGCTTCAGCAGTGAATATTGAGCATTCCTTTGGGAGCTGGAAACATTGGCCAATCCCCGCTTCAGGTATCCAAAGGCTGCGCCCACATAATGCTTATGCTCGGTTTTAGAACCATCGGTATAAACTTCAGTAAAATTAGACCATTTTCCAGCCAGGTATTCTCTTAGTAAAGAATTAGAAACTGTGGAAGACATTGAGATATTTGAAGGATTGTCAACAATATTCACTTCAACTGGTGTGTAAAAGAGATATATAGAATCTTGAAAGTATTGTTGTTCATGGGATCTTAATATTCTATTCTTATATTGACTTCCACAAATGTATACCTCCAGTATTTGTTGGAGTTTGTTGGGCATTTGTTCTTCTTTGAAGTTTTTATGATCTTTAGCAGTTGAAGTTTAGGTATAAGACTATTAACTTGAGTCGGATAGGCATTTAAGAATAAATTTTTGTGCTAGGAATTTCAATCGAAAATTTTAATGGTTCGATGGAGGACTCTGTTTGGAGGGCAACATTAGGAGTAGAATTCATAGCTCCGAGAGCTATGCGTAGGGCCTTGAATTGAATTCCTCCAACTTAATAAAATTGCTTTTTGCCACCGAGAGAAGGACATTAGATCCGTACTCTATCCTTGATCGGATAAGTGATTTGTAAAGTAATAACAGAGTATATGGGTCCGCTCCCCACCAAGTGGTGGCAGGGCTTTTAGAATGTTTAAAGCCAGTGCACATTTAGCAACAACGCTTTTTATATGTAGGGTCCAAGTAGATCTGGAATCAAAAATTATGCCCAGCACCCGAAAACTTGGTGTGGCGAGAAGTCTGGAGTTGCCTATTGTAATAGTCGCACTCGAGGGTATACGTCTCTTGGAGAAGATAACAAATTTACATTTGTCTGGTGAAAGACATAACCCAAGGGCTGCCAACCATGTCATAAGAGCTTTTAAAGCTATATTCAAGATTTTAATTGCCTCCATAAGATTACTGCACGCCCAGTATAGAAGAAGGTCGTCGGCATACTGCAGAACTCTGCAAAGAGGTGAGAGAGACACTTCCAAATTATGCGTATACAAAGCATACAGGATAGGACTAATTGCAGACCCTGAGGCAACCCTTTTCGGGATATCCTGGGTCCCATGATGAAGCCCTGATATCTAATGTATACAAGTCTTTCTGAAAGATAATTGTGTAACCACCTACATATCCCTGGGGGTACTCCAATGCCTTGAAGTTTATCTATTAGTATGGGGACTTGAACATTGTCATAAGCACCAGCTATATCCAGGGAGGTTGCGACAAGGTACGTCCCGCGAGAGTAAGCAATTTGTATATCTGTATTGAATATCGATACATAATCATTAGTAGATTTTCCTTTTCTAAATCCAAATTGCTTTCTTGCCAGTAAGTTGTTGTTTTCGGCCCACCATTCCAATCTTCTTGCTATAATTCTTTCAAGTAATTTGGCAAGACATGATAACAGTGATATTGGTCTATAGGATTGTGCTACTGTAGGGTCTTTATTCGGTTTTAAAATGGGAATAACTATCTGAGTGAGCATAATGTCATGATTATAACCTTGTTTAATAGTATTATTATATATTTCTGTCAATTTGGTCAATGCTTTTTCCGGTAAATGTTGAAGCATGGAGTATGAAATCCCGTCCCACCCGGGTGCGGTATCTTTCAGGTTACCCAAGATCCGTTTCACTTCTGCTACTGTTATTTCTTTTTCCAGGAAATGGTCATAATTAGATGGATGGATTGAATATGGTCGAGGTGTGACTGTGGGAGGGGAAAGAGTCTGGAAAAACTCTTCTATCCAAGTCGGAGAATGTTGGAGGGGTTTGGGGGGAGAAAAGGATCCCTTAAAACGCCTTACCATTCTCCACACCTGGCTAATACCCGTTTCCATATTGACGCTATTGCAAAACTGGATCCAACTTTGCTTTTCTTAGTTTTAAAACTCGTTTTGCCGCAGCTTGGTATTTTTGAAAGATATATAATTTTCTGTGGACATGTGCTTTCGATACGTTGACATAGCAAGCCTTCGCTGAGCAATTACTCTTGAGCATTCCTCATCCCACCAGGGAACAGGCTTAAATCTTCGTCGACGGTTCTGGGAAGGAAGTCTTGATGGATGTCCGGGGGGAATATTGGGGCGTGTGGGGATGGTTAGATCGGCACTTTTATTAATTAAATCCGCAAAAATTTGGACGTATTATTAGGTCAGCATTTGCTGAAGGGAAGGCCTGATCCAATTCCAGCTTCTATAAGCCGCTTATAAGAAGTCCAGTCGGCATTAGATAGCAGTCTTCTACCCTCTTGGCCGATATAATTAAAATTGTGGCTGGCCAGAAGTAATTAGGGTGAAGAAATGGGGAAGTGATCGCTCCCCATGGAGTCCCTACCCACTGTCCATTGGGAGATTATAGCTAGTTCCGGAGAGCAAATGGTGAGATCTATAGCACTAGGTCGACTGGAAGGTCTCGGAATCAGAGTGTAAGATCCGTCGTTGAGGAAGACAAGGCCGTTATCCTCTATGAAGTCTAGTAACTGAGATCCTCGTTGATTCTCATGTGAGCATCCCCATGCCTGATTATGAGCATTGAAATCACCTGCCAGGTAGAAGGGCTTATTTTAAGGAGGGAAGTAGAGCATTCCATTGCACTTTGTTAATCGAGATACCAGGTTTGGCATAAACAGAGTAAACATGAAAGGTCATTTCGCTATTAAAAACTTTGATACCAATTATTTGCACTCCTGGAATTCCCACATTTATATTTGAAGGTTCCGCCACTACGGATTTATGAAATAATAGCGCAACTCCTCCCTTACCATCGTCTCTGTCCTCTCTAACTATATTGTAATGTGTTATTTTAAAATTGTCAGTTGGTTTAAGCCAGGTTTCTGCTAGTATTACTATATCTATTTTTTTTGAATGTAAGGTATGGATAAGATCTTCTTTATTTCTTTGTACACTTCTACTATTCCATTGAAGAATGTTCATTGTCATCAATGGGCTTGCCAGCTAGTAGCATGAGCCCCGTAAGAGATGATAGAATGTATTTTAATGAATTGGTGTTATTAGAATTGGAATTTTTATTAACTAGATGTAGGATAACATCCTTGAGCTTTGTAACTACATTGTCGATTTCCAACTCGGTTGGTTCTTCTTCCAGGGATACGTCCTTCCTCGAGAATGAAGATCTTGAAGGGGAGTGTATTCCAGGGCCCCTCTCTGGTACTATAGCATTCCAGCCTCCTTCTGGTCTATAAGACATAGGGGTAGGACGGAAAGAAAAGGCAGATGGAGTTTTAGGGGTCGAAGGTTTGTAGACTATGGAACTCCTATAACTTTTGGGACTAGGACTCCTCGATGTCTGCAAGTCTGAGCAGAAAAGTTTAAGGCTGCGTCTGGCTGTAGCTGTAGCTCCGTCCGATACTGCAGCAGAAGCGTATGAACTGTGTTGGGAAGGTCTAACATAGGAAGCTCCTCTGGACCCAGAGGTAGTTCTAAAACTATTACTCTCGTGGGCCCCCTTACCCCGGACCGGTGGAGGAGCCACCTTAACAGCTTCAAAATAAGGTACATTTTCACTTGCCATAATCTCTTTTATATTTTTCTGTCTAACCCACTCGGGACAATTCCTATCGTTAGATGCGTGATTGCCACTGCAGTGGACACATTGATAACCACTCTCCTCTCTGATGCAATCTACTGCCTTGTGGTTTTCCCCACATTTGATACAACGGAACCCGCTCTTACATTGAGCCATTTGATGACCAAACCGGAGGCATTTTCCGCAATAGATGACTGGATAGAACAAAGGGGATACCTCTATAGCGTTGTGATAGATATATATTTTTTCAGGTAGAGTTTGTCCAGAAAATGTTATTTTCATGCTTCTAATCGGTTCAAAATAACTGGTTCCATCACCTCTAAACTTACGCTTCGTCATCCTCTGTACCTCTAATATTTTGATCCCTTGAGATGCTTCCATGAACTCCATGGCCTCTTCCTCCTCAATTTCGGTGTCAATACCCCTTACTACACCTACTCGTTGTACCATGAATGATAAAACAACATTATAACCCTTTTCCTTAAGGGTTGGGCTCTTCACTATTTGATTGGCTATGTCGTAAGTTTTGGCTTCAACTACTACTCTATTTTTCCCATTCCTTTTTATGTCTTTAATATGTCCAAATAAACGATGCATTATCCTGCCAACAATTATTGGGTCTATAGACCTAATGTTTGAGCCTTCATGTGGCCTTTCAATAAATACCTTGTATGGCCCAAGGTCATGATTGTCATATAAATGGATTTTATATTTCTTAGGCCTATCTAAGGTAGCCCTACCGGTAGTTGTTGAATTTGAACCCGCATTGTTAACTATGGCTGGACTGCCCCGCTCTAGGGTTCCCAGGGTATTGAGGTTGACTGAATGGTTAAGGGGGTTGAGAGAATTACCAATTGTTGTTGAGCCTATCCCTAGACCAGTAGGCCCAGGGCTAGACCTACCCGTTCCAGATGACTCGTCAGAGTTCATAGTATTAGCCCTCTTCGGAATCGTTATTAGGTCATAAAATTCCTCTCCTTCCGGACTCAAAGGTCTTTTACCATCATTCTCAGATCTAATTAGATTATTCACTGCTGCAACAGATTCTATGACATTATCTGTTAGATTTTCGCCTCCTCCGCCGCCATCGTACACGCCCCCTGCGCGTCGGCCATGACCTAGGCCTAAGCTAGGGAGGGAGGGTTAACATAACAAGACAATCTCGAATATGATGCTTTAATAACTTACAAACTAAGGATAGGATATAATATTATACTCTACTACTCTACCAATAAAATATAGAATAATAACTAAGGCTAATGATATCGCCCACAACCTTATCCACGCTAAGCAAATCCACGTACAACTGCACTTCAAGACTACTCAACTCGACTGATTTATTCTTTATTGTATAAGTAGCGGACTGATTAGGACATTACCTCCTTGCAGAGTGAAAACTCACAGTACATATTTTCTAGTGTCCCTCTCGTTGGACATAGTTTAATCGTTATATTATTATCATCAATGAAGATCACTCCCACTACAAGAACTAGTATGGTGTACTTGGTAGGATGTGTGTGATTCATAAACACAAATGTAGCTATGTGCGTAAGGCTGTACGTATATGTTTGAGAGTAATGTGAGAGTGTGGAAAATATAAATATAAATAGTTAGGGGAGGGCATATATTAATATAACTTTTGAAGAGACTATAACCACCAAAAATGATTTTTTACCATACAATCTATATTCTATAGCATAGTGCTACATTAAAAGTATATCAGGTACTGATTTTAAAATAATTTTTTTAAGCTTTATGATCCGAAATTTACAAAAAATTACGTTTTCGCAAATTTCCTAAATGAGCTAAAATGGTCATTCATAACATCGTGCCTTAAAGCTGTGCACATCTTGGTGCCCGTTAGCCCCTGTGCAGCCCTCCAGACAATCTGAGGGGTGCTTCAGCCCCTGTGCAGCCCTCCAGACAATCTGAGGGGTGCTTCAGCCCCTGTGCAGCCCTCCAGACAATCTGAGGGGTGCTTCAGCACCTGTGCAGCCCTCCAGACAATCTGAGGGGTGATTCAGCACCTGTGCAGCCACTGAGTCGGTCTGAGGGGTGCTTCAGCACCTGGGCAGCCACTGAGTCGGTGCCCACTCTTCAGACGACTTACTGAATAAATAGGATTTAATATCAGATAGTTGTAGTGGAAGTTTCGCCTAGCTGCTGTGTGTATAGCTAATTCTAATTCTAGGCTAGGGAGGAAAGAACCATGCTGGATCCAGCCTTAGGTAGGGGGATGAAGGGAATGTTATGGGGTACTCAATACATGGCTCGCTCACTCGTCTATCAATGACTATCGTTTGTCTAGTTATGTATAATTATGTATAATTATTTAGGATGAATAAGATAAGTTGAAAAATAAACAAAACGTTTAGTTGTTACCATAAGAATGAAATCTTTGACATTGTTCATGAATGAGCCACGGGAGTGTATTTTACCACTTGAATATCACATGCAGCCGTTTATTTCTGCGTATAGTCCATTTATTTAAAAGTTAGTTACTATATCGGCCTACATTAAATTAAATATGAATTTCACTTTTAGAACCATGTAAGGGTCATAAATATTAACTAAAAGGTTGTTGGTGGATTGGCCGATTAATCTACAATCACCCTTATAGTTAATGCTTATGACCGTTACAAGTTTCAAAAAGTAAAATGCTCATACAAATTAATGAAGGCCGATATATTATCTAACTAATAAATAAATCGACTAAACCCAGAAAGAAAATTCTGTATGTGATATTCAAGTGGTAAAAAAGACTCTCATATGGCTCATTCATGTCAAAAAGCTAATGATATCAATAGTAATGTAAATAATTTAGACAAAAGAAAGATTGAAAGAAATAATTAATTTAGCCGATCTTTGCAGGCTGTAGTCTCTGTAGATACAGAGAAAGTATTGGCTGTCTGTCTGTAGCCAACAGCTGATCAGGGATTCTTGCACACTTCTAGTAATGTTCTGTGGTGTACGGCGGGCTGCCTGCGCGTCACCTTGCAGGCTGCCCGTGCGGTGCTGCGACCTAGCGGCGATAACTGGAACTGCGCTGCGAAAAACCAGTGACTTGCGCGAATATTTTTTACCTACGCGGTAGCCTGTTTATTCTCCGACTTAAGTGCTCATATCTCCGGAACAAAAGCGAAACAAGTGTTAAGATTGATTGCATAATGTTTATCGGTAATTGTACGTTCAAAATAGTCAAAGTTCGAAGCCAGTGGTCGTTTTTTAAACCAATTGAACTTGTGAAGTAAAAAACAAATTGCAATGTGGACCTTGGACTGACTTACGGGCAGTAATGGCGCCCCCGGGCCCGAGGCCTACTGACACCGATTCTTCCCTTCAGCCACGGTAAGGTGGCACATACTTATTATTTGGTAGTTTGTATTGTAGATATTTGTACTTTGTATTTTGAAAGATTGTCCTAGGACTTAAGCTTGTGTGGGCTGGGTAGGGAGATTGAAACAGTGGAGGCCTACACACGTGAACAGTCTGTAACAAATAGATTGGACGGTGTCACGGTAGGCCTAGGGCTATTTACTTGTAATTACAAATTACTGGTTCTTAATTCTTTTATACGAATACAGCGATCGATATTATTAGGAGTAATGAAATAATGAACCGTGATTCGGGAGATCGTCAGTTTGATACCCCACCGGCAATCCTGACAAACAATATTGTGTTTGAGGTTACTTTCGGTCGTTAATGTAATTAATGCTAGCTAGCTAGGCCTAGCGATTGAGTCCTCTTGAACAGCTTTTACATTCATTTCACAACCATTCTAAAACTATTACGCCTACCGTAGTTAAAATCTCGAGGGCAAGTTTCCATGATAAATTTATTTATATGAGCATCTAATAAAGGACATTAGGCCTATATAAGTTTAAACTGTACAGATCGTACAAAACGTTCGGGTTCGGGTCATACAAAAGGTCGGGTCACCATCTAGTAAATGCTACGTCGCATACTCACGTTGAAATCTCTTATCACTATCAGCACAGATAGCAGAGTACACTACGTAGTGTACACTACGTAGTACACTAGTACACTAGTACACTACGTAGTGTACTCTGTTATCTGTGCTATCAGTGTTCCCAATACCGGTTCTGTAAAGCTGCTACTGAATCTGTGAGTTTCGTATTGAACAAGAAGTAAGAGTAGGAAAGTGCAGTTCAAGACAGGAGATGTCATTTTGGACCTTCGGGTTAAAAAGGTTAGGCCTTTTGGTTTTGTTAGTGTAGGAACGTTTATCATTGTTCTGTAGTTGTGGATGGGGGTGTTGTGAATGTCAATATGTGTATCATTAGGCCTACTGATTGTGTTGAACAGGTATTAAATGCGGTTTATGTACATGGATGTTTGGGGTATGGGAAATTGGATGGGTAGGCCTACGCGTTAGTTATCGGTCGGTGTCATCTAAAAATAATTTGGTATTCGCTCTTTCCTCGGTCGGTACAGTAGGCTACACAGTGTGAACTGTGAACAATGGGGGATCTGGGGGGAGAGGCCCCCTCCCCTAGCTAATGCTAATTTATATTCTAAGAATGTGATTGGAGTATGTTGTCTGCCGTTTTTTTTTTTTTTTTTACAGAAACCTTATAAAATATATAAATGAAATAATTGCAAAAAAAGAAAAAATCTCAATATCTACGGTATATATAATATCTCAATTAATTTCTCATCAAATAAAAAATTGTGCCCCCCCCCCGACTATTTTTGGGAGGGCAGTCACCCCCCGTACCTACGCCACTGGGTAAAGGGCTAAAGGTTAGGAGTTAAAATGTTCATGAATTGGGGCCCAGGTGTCTTATCTAGGCAGAGGGTGTGATAAAAGTTGGGAGGGAATGTCCAAGGACCAAATCTTGGCCGTTCCTTCTGAGTGACCTTGGAGCTGAAGAAGTGTATGAGCTCGGCTGTACCGTGCGGAGCATGTAGGAACTACCCGAGCACATGCTATGTGTACAGCGGGCTGCCTGTGCTCTCCCCTGCAGGCGTACCGTCAGGTGGCGCTGGCGATAGCAGATGGCACGGTGGCAAATGTTGGAACCACAGGACGCAACATTTCTCGGCTCGGCTCGTCGACCCTAAGAAAGTACGTGATGGACACGCACTTTTAAACATTTTTTTTTTTTTTTACAGAATATTAAAATTATTGCTTTTCTGGATGCGAAATGTTGAAAAAAAGAAAAAGATCCATATCACGGGATATATTATGCTAATTAGTTTTCATCAATAAAAAATTGTGCCCCCCCCCTCCGCTTTTTTGGATGGCCCGGTACACATAGCCCTTGTAAAGGTCTCAAAGGTAGGGTAAAGTTATGATCGTGACCTTGTCTTATCAGAGAGGGTGTGATTAAACTGGACGGAATGTCAAGACCAATGCGTCCTCAGTGACCTGGAGCGGAGTGTTAGCTGGCTGATAGCCGTGACAAGGTTAACGTACAAGTACATGAATGTGCCATGTAGTTGATTCCTGAGGCGACAAGGTGGGCTACGAATAAGCAACTGGTCATTTGGAAACCATGAGCGCAACGATTCTCGATAGCTCGTTAACCCGGACCTGAAACTCCAGCACGCATTTCACCAGCTGACTATTCTCCCCTGCGTACCTGAGTTGCGTTCTTAGGGACATGTTGAAAACGTTGACAGCAATTGCGAACTGACGTGGTAACAGTCACGGCCGGTTATTACCGCCAAGAGCTGTACGGCAGCTTAGAACAGGGACCTGGTTGTGTCATCCAAAAATAATTTCTGGGTATACGCTCTTGGGTAAAGTGCACTATTGGGAACAATGGGGGTCTGAAGCGCATTGACCCGGAATTTTTTTCGATTCTAAGAGTGTGATTGGAGTATTTTGAGTTTTTAAAAATAAAAACAAGAAAAATATCTCAATATATTTTATTATAATATTTCGATGAATACCTTATTACGTCAAATAAAAATTGTGCCCCCCTCGCCCCCTAACTAAATTTGGTGGGCTTTCGCCTCCCCAACGTAGTTACGCCACTGCTTACTGTTATTCTTCCTATTGCTACCGGTAGGTGATAATACCGATAGGAAAAGTGTTGTACATCAGGAGTGACAACATTGTGAGTATGTCTGTACTGAGGGCAACACCCGCCCCTCGTGTCTCGTTGCCGCAATAACTGTCAAGAACTATTTAGCTCGTTATTTTGTAGGGGGGGGGGGGAGGGGTGATTGTATTGCCACCAACCTTTATTCATCACTCTTACTAGTCGTCTCATCTCTTGGAAATCGTTTGTGTTGGCGTTAGAATGTGGTAGAATAGAATAGAGGGTTGGAGGGGGGAGGTAGAGAGGGGGAGAAGTTGGGAAGAGGTTGTCAAGCCCAGTGAGTCAACCCCTGAGGAAACCTCGGACGAGCGTTACCCGCCCGGGGTATCGAACCTACGAGTCTATGACCTCCCTCTTGAGTGGTCTTGCAACGTGTTGGAGGGGAGGTAGAGGGGGGAGAAGTTGGGAAGAGGTTGCCCAGCCCAGTGAGTCAAGTTGACTCACTGGGCTCAGTCAGTTGACTCAGTCAACCCCTGAGGAAACCTCGGACGAGCGTTACCCGCCCGGGGTATCGAACCTACGAGTCTATGACCTCCCTCTTGAGTGGCCTTGCAACGTGTTGCTGCATGGCCAGGTCACGTGTCCAGGTATAGAGCGAATCCGAGGGCTGTTTTTTAAGAAGACTCACTCAATCCCTTGTATTCGCATTGACGACTGACACCTTGTAGCCCACGCAACTACAGGAGCCCATCAGAGAACCTTGCACCCAGGCCTTTCAGTTACTAGCTACGCCACTGTATCAAATGACCCTCGCCGGCCCGTTACGCCACTGGCTGAGTCTAGTGGGTGCGTTTTGTCTGGTGAGCGTGGTGCCTGCAGAACAGCTTTTACCCCCTCCCCTCCCGACCCGAGGAATCGTCGCTTCTGTGTGCACGTGTGCGCGTAACTGCGCAGCGCGGTGGTAGTCTGCAGCAAGGATACTAGGTCTGCAGTTTGGCTGGTCTGGTGCGAGTCTCACGATGTAAGACGGGAATATTGCGTCGTATAGGAAGTAAGAACCAGCGGGTAGGAGGTCCCACCGGAGCCAAGAAGATAAGACAGAGAAGGTAACACTATTCACAAGTTATTCATAACGGTACCATCATGGACAATCAATTAGGCCTAAAGGGTTTAGTATTTAGTCCGCCTAGGCGGTTAGGAAGCAGGGCCCGCAGCGTTGCCGAGACCTGTGGCCGTGGGAACCCCAGGCTAGGCACTAGGCAGGGCTGTTCTTGTACGAAGTTGACTGGTTAGTGGTTACGTACTTGAAATGCGCGTCTCAAATGTAATGTAACGGGGCGAGGGCGGACGTCGCCTGAGCATTCCTTGGAAAACAACCCGAGAGGCGGAATGTGAATGTGTTGACAAAGAAAGTACCATCACACTCACAGACACTCAAGATCAGGCGTGTGTCGGTCGAGTGTCGGCTGTGGGTTGCCATAATTTAAACTCAAAGTCATTAGTCAAGGCGGCGGGACAAATCTTTACAGAGAAAATAGCACGGGGGTTTGAGGGGGCCCCCCAACTATAGCGCCGCAGGCGAAATTAAAAAAACTATGTTTTTAGAGTGCTTTTAAGCGTTTTGGATAAAAAGGCTGGACTGAATGCAATAACGAAATATTGTAGTTTTTGTAGTGCAAAAAAACAGAAAACCAACAAAAATTCATTGGAATTTGGAACACTATGACACTTTTAAGTAATAATTTAATTTTAAAAAAAGAACGGAAATGAGTCAGACTGAGGTTTTGCGATGTACACGGTACTCCCCTACCCCTCCGCCCCCTATCATTAGCACTAACCAAAGTGCTGACTGTCGAGCCAAGCCGAGTAGGCCTACTTTGGCAACGCACACGCCGCCCGTGGCCCAACTAGGTTGCTGTTGATAGCTTTGCACGTTTTGGACTGCATATATCTGATATTGTAAATTGGACTTTTAACAATTTTTCTACCAAGCGGGACAATTGTGTCCCGCTGGGTGCATTGGCGGGACGCAGGACTTAAAATTGGATATCGGGACTGTCCCGCCGAAAGCGGGACAAATGGCAAACCTATGCACAGCCAGTACATGGTCAGTTAGTCTACCCTGGGGTATTACCAAGTATAAACTTTAATACCCGGGTAGGTACTCTTGAAGTTAAACTACAAGCTTAGGGTCCAGAACGTTGCTAAACCCAAAGTTACAAGTGAGTGAGTGGCTTTTCTAGAAAAGTACAATGTGGAAGGGGGATGGGGGGGTTGACATGCCAAATAGGTACGAGTCGGGGGCGGGGAGCCCCACAGCTTTGGCACCAGAGGCCATTTCGACAAAGTTGACGTTTTGAACGCCTCTAAAACACGTTTTAGAATATCAAAATTGGTTTGACACCATACAACCCCCCCCCCTCCGCCCCCCCTCCTTCTCTCTCAATCTCTCTCTCTCCTCTCCCCCCTCTCTACCTATCCTCTCTCAATCTCTATGTATGTCCCCCTCTCCCTCTGCTTCCGTCTGCAAAGCTCGAGACAGTTGGTATAATCTTAATTTGACGGGAAATGTTATTTTACATTAAATTTATGATTTTCCTTTTTCTAATTGAATATTATTATGTGTTTACTTGGTTTTTGGGCGCGGAAAGTAGTTTCTGGACTTATTTAATCACTTTTAGTTTGATTGAATAACACACGCAATCCCTACCCCTGAGCCCTACACAACACTCGTCCAACTTTTCAACACAGTTTTTTCCAAAGAAAAAGAATAAAAAAACAACTTCAAAATAGAAACAAATGAAGAAGACCTCATTATTAACGATTTATTTATACTAATCACTCTGAAAATATACCAATTAATAGAATAACACATATTTAACACAAACACTCGCTCATTTCACTGTCATTGATCCGCCATGTTTGGTATTTACGCCTTGATTTTACTTACTAGGCGTACCAACCATTTTCGCTAAAATACTCCACCTACAAAACCTTTAACGTCACTATTTTAAATATAAAGGACTTTCACCACAAAAGGATTTTCGTTTAAAATAGCGACGTTAAAGGTTTTGAAGTTTTTTTTTATTATAACAGTAAAAACGTGATGATTCTATTTTGGATTTTTTTTGTGTTCTTGTAAGGTAACTTGCAGTGAGTACATCTCAGCACGGTAGGCCTAGGCCGCGTCGCTCCGCGCTACTTATAACTTACTTTTGTTTATAAAACAGAAGCTGAAAATTATTTTTAATTGGTTTCCGCGCATTTATTTTTAATATACTTTGAAATATCAGTGATTTGGCAAAGAAAATAAAGTAAAAAAACAAAAAATTGCAATTCCGTCAAACTAGTAGAGTTCCGAGACAGTTTTTTCACTCAGCACCATCATATTTCCTAAACTAATTGACATAGACTACGTTTATCTCAGTCCGAGCTAGCCAATGCGAGCTTCACCCAGTGCACACTTAATTTCGCTGATAAACACTCAAGCTCGCTCTTATTTCAGTTTGGTTACGATACCGCACTTAGCTCGATCCAAGCGAACTGAAACGTAGTTGACAAACCCAATCGAGCTCAAATAATAGAACTTGCGGCCATTTTCTTTGTAATCGTCCAATCACAGTCACTGCTTTATACAACAACAGCAACAACTGTCACAAACAGCTGTGCATTGATACATTTAGGAAGCGTTGACATTTCTAAACCTTTTAGTTCAGACTGAGCTACTCTAAAAAAGGGCCAAGCTCATATTCTACCCTTCCACATTTGCGCATTCTTAATTCATAAACGTACAGCGTTCCGTAAAAGCATCCTTGAAAAGCTTGGCAAAATAGAATTTGCAATTATTGGATGAGCGTAGCGAGCGTAGCGAGCGAAGCGAAGATTCCATTTCACTACACTGGAGAAAAAAATCCGGAATGTTTTTTTTTTTTTTTTTTTTTTTTTTTTGCATTTTTGTCTGTTTGTCCACACGATTCCGGCTAAACCGATACTCCGATTGCGATGAAATTTTATGGAGGCCTTCGAAATCTCTGAACTTAGAACTGCCACGTTTTTGAGCGCAATCGGAAAATTTTTTCTCATGAAAATCGCAATTTTACGATTTTTTTCAATTTTTAAAAAATTTCTTCGACTTATAACACCTACATGCTTTATCCGATTTTAATGATTTTTGCACAGAAACTTTATTTTATGAATTAAGATATTTTTGTGAAATTTGAGCGCAATTGAAAAAATATTTATCATAAAAATCGAAATTTTACAGGTTTTTTCTTTTTTTTAAGAATTCTTTGACTTATAACACCTACATGCTTTATCCGATTGTAATGATTTTTTTGCAGAACCTTTATTTTATGAATTAATATATTAGTGTAAAATTTGAGCGCAATCGAGAAATTATTTCTTATAAAAATCGCAATTTTACGATTATTTTAACAATTACGATTAATTAAAAAAAAATTAAAAAATTAAGTTAATTTTTAATTTAATTTAATTTAATTTAAAAAAAATTTCAACTCAGTAATGATTTTGCCACAGAACAACAGAAAATTCGCATAACACATGGCAGCTCAACTCAATGCACCAATTACGCTCATCCAACAACGCGGCGGGACTTAAGCGTTTTCCTAGTTAATTTAAACGTTATACTAATAGTTCATCCAAGTTCTTTTTTTCTAATTAATTGGATGAGCGTAGCGAGCGAAGCGAAGATTCCATTTCACTACACTGGAGAAAAAAATCCGGAATGTTTTTTTTTTCTTTTTTTCTGTATTTTTGTCTGTCTGTTAACACGATTCCAGTTAAACCGATACTCCGATTGCGATGAAATTTTATCGAGACCTTCGAAATCTCCAAACTAAGAACTGCCACGTTTTTGAGCGCAATCGAAAAATTATTTCTCATGAAAATCGCAATTTTACGATTTTTTTCAATTTTTTAAAAATTTCTTCGACTTATAACACCTACAAGCTTTATCAGATTGTAATAATTTTTTCACAGAACCTTAATTTTATGAATTCATATATTCGTGTTAAATTTGTGCGTAATCGAATAATTATTTCCTATGAAAATTTCAATATTACGATTTTTTCCTTTGTTTAAATTACGATTAATTAAAAAAAATTAAGTAAATTTTTAATTGGATGAGCGTAGCGAAGATTCCATTTCACTACACTGGAGAAAAAAATCCGGAATGTTTTTTTTTTCTTTCTTTCTGTATTTTTGTTTGTCTGTTAACACGATTCCAGCTAAACCGATACTCCGATTGCGATGAAATTTTATGGAGGCCTTCGAAATCTCTGAACTAAGAACTGCCACGTTTTTGAGCGCAATTGAAAAATTATTTCTCATGAAAATCGCAATTTTACGATTTTTTTTCGATTTTTTAAAAATTTCTTCGACTTATAACACCTACAAGCTTTATCCGATTGTAATAATTTTTCACAGAACCTTAATTTTATGAATTCATATATTCGTGTTAAATTTGTGCGCAATGGAATAATTATTTCTTATGAAAATTTCAATATTACGATTTTTTCCTTTGTTTAAATTACGATTAATTAAAAAAAATTAAGTAAATTTTTAATTGGATGAGCGTAGCGAGCGAAGCGTAGATTCCATTTCACTATATTGGAGAAAAAAATCTGGAATGTTTTTTTTTCCCTTTCTTTCTGTATTTTTGTCTGTCTGTTAACACGATTAAAGCTAAACCGATACTCCGATTGCGATGAAATTTTATGGAGGCCTTCGAAATCTCTGAACTAAGAACTGCCACGTTTTTGAGCGCAATCGAAAAATTATTTCTCATGAAAATCGCAATTTTACGATTTTTTTCGATTTTTTTAAAAATTTCTTCGACTTATAGGCCTAACACCTACAAGCTTTATCCGATTGTAAAAATTTTTTCACAGAACCTTAATTTTATGAATTCATAAATTCGTGTTAAATTTGTGCGCAATCGAATAATTATTTCTTATGAAAATTTCAATATTACGTTTTTTTCCTTTGTTTAAATTACGATTAATTAAAAACATTTAAGTAAATTTTTAATTTAATTTAATTTAATTAAAAAAAAATCTTCAACAAAGTAATTATTTTTTCACCGAACAACAGAAAATCCGCATAACACATGGACACATGGCAGCTCAATGCACCAATTACGCTCATCCAACAACGCGACGGGACTTAAGCGGTTTCCTAGTTTAAACATAATATCATGCAAATTCTATTTTTCCAAGCTTTTCAAGGATGCTGTTACGGGACACTGTACGTTTATGAATTAAGAATGCGCAAATGTGGAAGGGTAGGGCTAGATGAGCTTGGCCCTTTTTTAGATCTAATTTCTTTTGAGTGTGTTAAGGTTTGGCTGTATTTTTACAAGTTTTTGTTATGTGTGGGATCTCATTACTTTTTCAAGTTCCATTGCAAAATTATTTGTTAAAATAAATATAATAATTTCAGCAAAGTTGATATATTTTTAATTGCTACGTGGTATTACCAATTAACAATAGGATGTAAAATCTAGTGGTCCAAAGACTGGCTTTTTGTAAACAATGTAGGCAATCATTGTCAAGTAACTATGGTTACTTGTTGATTGTATGCCTGTATAAGGCTTATATTAAAACCTTTATTTGGAAGCCTTCGAGTAAACTTTCAACTTTTTCTTTCAAAAGACCCTAGGCCTATCCGCCTACATCACTATTACCTTAAAGGGGCTAAAAACCCCAAAAATTATTTTTTACCACGTGATCTAAAGCACAATACTACACTCAAATGACCGCTTAAAAAATTATATCTTGTAACTGTGATTTAACATGAATTTTTTAATTTTTTTGATCCAGAAATTGGCGAAAATTGGTGTTTTGGAAAATTTCCTAAATCGGCTTTAACCTGCTTCTTTTTTGGTCCACATAGATACTAGAGCATAGAACCAATCTAAAATGCCCCTTCATAACATCGTGTCTTGAAACTGTGCCCAAATGTACCCTCAAACACGCAAAAATATGCATCACAAAATCACACCCCATCTTGGTAATCAGCATATTTTGACCGAACTACTTGTCCAAATTACAAAACAAAATATAGAGAATTTAAAGAAAAGGCTGTCGAGTACGTCAATAATGGCCAATATTTTTTTGGATCAAAATCCTCCAAGGTCACGGGGCATAAAGATCGTCCCCATGTTATTTCTTATGGGAGATTTTTGCCGATGGGACCTAGCTCGAAAAATGTCATGTTTGACAATTTTTTGGGAGGTCATGGTGGCCCCAATAATTTTTCTGTTGATTGCTAAATTCATTACTAGATAGCCTGAATGAAATATATTTTTTGAGTTTAGCGGTTAAATACCCCTTTAATGTCCCTGTAAAATATGAACGTTGTAGCCCCACCCGTTTGGGCAGAATCGCTGGCCGTTTTGAGCATGTTTCAAGACATTTTTTCACCAAGAAGGCATGCTCGTACCCCACCAAATTTGGCATGTGTTGTTAGGTACCTTGATTTTGATAGTTTTTAAGTTCACATCTCGTTTCATGACTGCTGGGTGAGGGTTACACCTTGAAATCACCCTAACTCTGCTTGCTGTATATGGTGCTCGAGTGTGTAGCGCACCGCGGCTTAGCTGCGGCGCCCTAACGGGCACCTAGATTTGTGAATGTATATATATTGTTTAGTTCAAAGTAATTTGTATTATATCTTGAAAATAGATTGATAATAATTTTTAATAATTTATTGAATTTTACCTGCCCATAGGGCAGGAAGGCTAATGCAGGGCAAGTGTGGCCCTCTGTAGCCTGACACAGTGATTACAGATTTACAAGTTTAACAGTACATGAAAGACAATAGAACATGACATTTATAAAGTTAGACAAATTGAAAGGCAAAAGGCGGATAAGGGTACTTGAAGCGGGGTAGCGGTCTGAAGGCTCGAGGACGCGAAACGAGGTCGTGAAGCTCATTCCTGCCGCCTGCGTGAAGACGTTGCACGTTAGCCCCTGCAAGGGTGTCCAGTCGAGAGCTGATACCACCGACGCCGGTTCGAGTAGGCCTACACGTCTTCATTCCGCGTCATCGGAGGAAGCCGCGCGATGCGGCGAAGGATCCTTCGCTCCAGCAAGAAGTATTGCTGGAGACATCCTCCAAAGACAGGTGTCAGCGCCGGGGCCGCGTATTCAAAGAGAGGACGGATGAAAGTTTTATAAGTGTGCCGTAGAGTACGGAAGCTGCATCCAGAAAGTCACCTATGAAGCATCACGAGTAAATTTAGTCTCGACCGCGCACGGTTGATGACGTCACGGCAATGAGCACCCCAGTTCAGAATGTCTGTAAAGGTTACTTAAATAGATTGATATTAATCTTGGAACCAGTGGCGTAACTACGGAGGCGCGGGGGGCACAATTTTGTGGAGAGGTTTTTGTAAACTGACAATAAAACTATCAATCTTCACAATTTTATAAATTATCGATGAAACCACGCTAAAACCTTGTAGAAAAACACCATTTGCAAGGTTAAAAAGCAAATTTTTTCTGGGGCCAAGCGCCCCAGACCCCAGTGGCGTTTTTTTGTTGTTTGAAAGGTGTGACAATTGCAATCCTGATCTGTCAGGAAAAATCCTAACAAACTCAAATTTAATTAGTACCTAGAGTATGAGTGAAACTTATTTTTAGAAAATGTATGAAGAGCCCACATCATGCTAGTCAATTATTCTCTAATTATTCTTTCTATTAAAGTATCTTCGGGTATTTTTTTAACTCACACAAGTACTTAGTTAATGTGGGAGTTACAAGCACGCTTGTTACTTTGGGGAATTATCGGTAGTCTAAAAATAATAGTGAAACGCATTTAACCACGATTGCTCTAAATAACATGCAAGTGATAGTGCAGCTTTCATTTAGACAACATCTTTGGTGTATTCGGCACTACGAAAATATAACAAAATAGGAATTCCTAAATAAGAGAAAAATATGAAATTGTTTTCATAACGATCTTAAGTGAGCAAAATCAAACTACCTTGAATGAACACAATGTTCCCGGAGGTTGTGCCCCCAACCCAAACTTCCATGATGTACTCTACTTAAAGCTTCCAACCTATCAATTGCACACCTGCAGTGGTGTCATGCGAGTATACAGCTTAAGTGCAAACGCAATATATACCTTTCAGTAAACCTAAATAAAAATAAAAATCAGGGTATAGGGTATACGCTGTATACTACTGTGCATATTACTAGGCCTCTTTGCAAATGCTTTTTCCAGTCGCGTTGATGGATGAGCTTTTTTGGAATATTTATGTCCAATGATTACGTTTTTAAGTGGAATTTCATTACTTTTTCTACATTTACTTGATATTACTTGTTAATTATACACATGTAAAAGGCTTATATTAAAACCTTTATTTCTTTGAATTTAGACCAACTTTTTCAACTTTTTTTTCAAGAGGCACTAGGCCCTACATCACCATAATTTTTATGTCAATGTAAAATATGAACGTTGTAGCCCCACATGTTTAGTCAGAATCGGCCCAAATATCACGAAAATAGCATATCAAAAACCGGGGTAAAAATCGTAAAAGTACGATTTCTATAAGGAATATTTTTTCAAATGTCTCTTAAATCATAACATATATAATTTCAGATACAAGAAACTAGTAGAACAGGTATTGATTATTTTAACTAGGAAAACGCTTAAGTCCCGCCGCGTTGTTGGAGGAGCGTATATGGTGCATTGAAATACCATGTGTTACGCGGATTTTCTGTTGTTCTGTGAAAAAATCATTACTTAGTCGAAGATTTTTTTTAATTAAATTAAATTAAATAAAAAATTAACTTAATTTTTATTATTAAATAAAATAAAATAAAAAATGAACTTAATTTTTTTAATTAATCGTAATTTTTTAAAAAGAAAAAAATCGTAAAATTGCAATTTGTATAAGAAATAATTATTCGATTGCGCTCAAATTTAACACGAATATATTAATTCATGAAATTAAGGTTCTGTGAAAAAATCATTACAATCGAATAAAGCATGTAGGTGTTTTAAGTCGAAGAAATTTTTTAAAAATCGAAAAAAATCGTAAAATTGCGTTTTTTATGAGAAAAAATTTCCCGATTGCGCTCAAAAACGTGGCAGTTCTAAGTTCAGAGATTTCGAAGGTCTCCATAAAATTTCATCGCAATCGGAGTATCGGTTTAGCCGGAATCGTGTTAACAAACACACAAAAATACAAAAAAAAAGAAAGAAAGAAAAAAAAAAAACATTCCGGATTTTTTTCTCCAGTGTAGTGAAATGGAATCTTCGCTTCGCTCGCTACGCTCATCCAATAACTATTTATTGGACATAACACTGTTCTTTATCAATATTTATTAAATTATTAGTGATATTTCGATTTTTATTCAAAAACCTTTTTCAAACTGAAGGTTGACAAAATAAATATACCTGGGAATCAATTCCAACCTCTCCTCGAGCCATCTTTCAGACAGCAATACTCAAGCAGAGCGGGTATTCCTGCGTATATTATGCCATCAAGCCACCGTGACACCCTCACTCAAACATTGGCAACCCAACCTTCTCAACCGGTAGTCCAGCCTAAAGCTCATGTAAAACCAACAGCCACCGGTAGTAATTTTTTAGGTCAGCAACTGAGGAGCAAAACTCAACAGCATTACCTGGTTACATACGTGTAAAAAGCAAGGTCTCGCACCAGGTATCAAGGCTGTTAAAACCCCTTGACAGTGTGCTACCCACATCGTCAGTTTTCTCTAATCCAAGCTGCCCCTTCATCTCGTCACCGCGACCTAACAGCGCAAGCTCTAACCCTACTTCCTGCCCCGAAATCGTGATAAAGTTCTTATTAAGAATGCTGAAGGACTTAGAAACTTAATTCAATCTGCACCCGATAAGTTCTACTGTGATTTTGATTTTGTCGCCTTCACCGAAACATTTGTCTGTGACGAAGCAGGTATCAACTTACCATTTTTTCAATTAGTGCACGCTCCGGCATCTCACAATAACGGTCCGGGGAGACCTAGTGGAGGCATATCATTATACATCGCTCCAGAGCACTGCCCCATTATCTCTAGCGTCACTAATGATTGTTTTATTGTTGTCAATTGTTCAATAATCTCTGTGGTTTGTGTTTATTTTAACCCTAATTTTAAACATTTAGAAATTATATACCGCATGTGTGAAGCCCTAGAGGCCGTGACACATAAAAGTAACGTGGTTGTCCTAGGACAGGGGTGGACAATTACCGGTCGCCCGCTCGCCCGGGGGAGTAAAAATTTCATGCTGGCCCCTAAATCATCAAAAAGTAAAAAATAAATTTTTCATTTTTTTTTATTTATTTTTTTAAAATTTTTTTTATTTATGGAATGGTTCAGATCTTGTTAATTTTGATCCAACAAAATCTGTGGAACACTGGTACGTATTTTGAAACCAAAGGACAGAGACATGTGCAAGGTCACCGACAGACTACCACTAACTTAGCGACTACCAGTGCATCCTTAAAAATAAAAATAATTATTAATAAAACAAGCACCTTGCAGCATATATTGGTGAGTGTTTTTCATTTATTGATGCAACATTGGCTAGCTACTTCCACAAGTTATTATTGATACAAATTCGCTTTAAATCGCGTTTTAGGCAGTCGCACGTTATGCAATACCCAAAAAAATTTCGCCTTCGGCGAATTTGCCTACGGCAGCTGGGGCTTTGCCCCAGACCCCAGCTGTACCGCGAAAGTACTGGCCCCTAAGTATTTGTTGCTGGCCCCCAAATTTTGGGTGAATTTGTCCACCCCTGTCCTAGGAGACTTCAACTGTAGAATAGATAAAACCACTTCCAAGGGGTCTCTACTATTGAATCTCTTGAACGTCTATGGGTTTAAGTTGTGTAATGACCCATCCATACATACCTATGTAGCGCATAATGGCTCTAGCATGATTGATCTCATATTTCATACACCTTGCGGGATATCATTATCTCATTGCAATATTTTTTTTCCATGTCAAATTCTACTTCACTCCGTAAGCACTTACCCGTCTCCTGCGAGTTTACAGTCAAGCTCAATTCTCCTCATAGATCTCTTCCCCGCGTAACTAAAAGCACTATAAAAAATGTCATTGACCCGATCAAATTTGCGAACTTTGTCTATAGTAATTCCAACGCTTTTGATACTCGCCTTGCCAGCGAAAATGTTGACGCTCTATTTGACCTGTTTAAACATTCTATTTACACCTCGACACTCCCTAAAAAAGTAGGCCTATCAACCCGTTTAGCTAAACCATGGTTCGATAGTGAGTGTTACCTGCTTAGGAGAAATGTACTAAGAGCCCTCCATGATTTTAATAGAACCGGGAAAAAAGACGATATTAAACGAGTATTGTATGTCGCCCTAAGGAAGGAATACAATGAGCTCCTCCATGATAAACGATTGGAATTTCATATCGCTGAAGAGCTCAAGATTATTGAAGCTGCAGAAATATATCCTTACACCTTCCTTAACAAAGACGAGACTCAACCAATTGCACCTCCAATAGCCATCAGAGAATGGACACCCTATTTTACCAACCTTTTAAACCAGTCATCCCTATCCTCATCGGATTCTTTACAATTAGGCTAGTAAATAACCTAAATTACTATGTCAGCCCTAACGAATTTTGCCCCATAACCAAACAAGAAGTACAACGCGCAATCAACTCTTTGAAAAATAAAAAAGCCGCGAGACACGACCACATTACCAACGAACATATCAAATCCACGGCCAACACCAACTGCATACTTTTAACTAACTTGTTTAATATCTGTATCCAACAGGGAAAGATTCCTCACGAATGGCGAACGTCCTCATTAAAAGTCCTATACAAGGGACGACGACGACGACGTGAGAAACTAGGGCGCTTCAACCGGTTAGGTCATATTGCGCCGCCTGTGAATGAAAGGAAATGAGAAGAGTGAATGCAGGTATGTGTGATGATTAGATTGTTTTCTAAGTGTATAAATAACAAAATAAATTGATGATGAAGAAAGTAATAGCAAAATAAAAGTTATGTATGTAAATGAAAATAAAGAAAAGAAACAAATGTGTAAGATGTGAATTAAATTTTGTTAAATAGATTACAATGGATGAGAAATTTAGAAAGTTTGTCGCCGTTATCATATGATAGAAGTTCTTCATATGATTGGGAGAGATCAAATTGCGTGCGCAATGCATCATATTTGGCACATTCTGCTAGCATATGATGCACGGTTAAAGGTACATCACATGTGTCACATATGGGAATAACCTTTTCTCTGGTTAAGAGATATCCGTGTGTTAGGCGTGTATGGCCTATACGAATTCTAGACAATACCACCTCTTCTCTACGTGAGAGTCGAGACGTAGGTGGACGAATTTTGTTAGTCAATGTGGGCATCACACTATGCAATTTGTTATTTTGCAACACATCCCAAGATGCTTGTCGCAAATCCAACAATCTTTGCTTGTATCCACTCTTGACATCTGGAACGGGAACTAGATTGAAATCAACGTCGCGACGCTGGGAAGCTTCCTTAGCAGCCCGATCAGCTTGTTCATTTCCCTCTATGCCCACGTGTCCAGGTATCCAGCAAAACTCTATTATATATCCCTTGAAGGTTAGTTTTTCTAAATAGAATTGGATGTCTTGTACCAAATGATGACTAGAATACATGAGTTTTATAGCTTGAAGTGAACTTAAGCTATCTGAACACAAAAGGTATTCTCCACAACGACAGCGTAGAATGTATTTAAGAGCTTCACGGATGGCGAATAACTCTGCAGTGAAAACTGAACACACGTCGCTTAGCCTGAAACGTTCAGTTAAGGTGGAGCAATAAAAGGCACTTCCAACCTTGTTGTCAATTTTGGAGCCATCTGTGAATATAAAGTTAATTTTGAATACACTATCGCAAGTAGAGTTTTTATCAAAACGACAAAGGTCAAATATAATAATCGGCTCTGGTGTAAACCAGGGCGGGTTATTGCTAAATACAAAATTAAAAACTTTTGGCAGATGAAATTCTATAAGATTAAACAAAAGTTTACATCTTAATCCCGTTGGAAGAGATGCCTTGAGTTTGTTATCAAAGTGTCTGACATATGTCGTGTTAAAAACATTCCGATTTGCTGGATGGTTAGGCATAGCTTTAATTTTCATTACATACGTACCCATCAAGAGGTTTCTCCGTTCTGCTAAGGAGGACACACCTGACTCGGCATACAAGCTGACTACCGGGCTTGTTCGAAATGCACCAAGAGCAATACGAAGACCACAATGGTGGACAGTGTCTAGAAGTTTAAGGGTTGTGTTACTTGCTGAAGAGTATACGAAACATCCATAGTCCATCTTGGAGCAAACTAGAGATCCGTAAATTCTCAACATGCAAGTCCTATCTGCACCCCACGATGTATTACTGAGAACTTTCAATAGGTTGATTTTCAACATGCATTTTTTGCGTAACTCAACAACGTGGTCTTTCCAATTTAGCTTTTTGTCAAACACCATGCCGAGAAGACGGACATTTGTTTTGAATAGAAGTTCTACATTGTTAAACGATAGTTGTGGGTCATTTTGGATTCCTTGAAGACGGCAAAAGTGAATGCACTGAGTTTTTTCGGGAGAGAATCGTGTCCCCCGCTTTCGAGCCCATTCACTTATATTGTTATACAAGGGGAAAGGCGACACTCTATCACCAGAATCTTATAGGGGCATCGCGTTAAGCTCCGTCGTATACAAACTTTTTTCAAACATTATTAATACTCGGCTACAAGATCTCACTGACCAAGTAATACCAGATGAGCAGTTCGGTTTCCGCACGGGCAAATCAACTTGAAAGGGCTCTGCCATAGATAATGTTTTTTCGAACTATGCTCCTAAACCTAAATTGGTGAATTTGGAAAGTGGGTTATCTGATCACAGTGGGCAATATATCTCAATTGTTACTTTGAACGAATTGCAGCAAAGCTCAGTATGGATAAACAAGAGATTTTTTAAAATTAACCAAATTCAGGAATTTTTGTGGGACCTAGCCAGCATTGACTGGTCTAGTATTTACAGTCCTCTAGATATTTCAATTGATATAATGTTTAATGCATTTCTTAGTAAATTAATGCAACTTGTAGAGTTGCATTTTCCCAAACGATCTTTCCGGGCAAAGGGAAGAAGTAATGCATACAGAGGTTGGGTATCAGACGATATTAGAGAGGCGTGTAGAGTGAAACAAAAATTGTATTTGCAAAGTAAAGTTGACACAAGTCAAGAATTTAAAACCTACTTCAGCAATTACAAGAAAGACCTTTCAAAAATCATTAGAAATGCTAAATTAAAATTCAACAATACCCTGATAAAACATTCAACAAACAAAGTAAAAACCACTTGGAACTTAGTTAATCATCTTAATGGGAAAACAGTTAAAGCGGATAATCAAAAGATAACGCTTAAAATGGGCAGTCAGGAAATAATGAAAGAACGAGAAGTTGCAGAAGCTTTTAATAATTATTATATAAATGTAGCGGAGAAATTGATAGATGTTAAAACAGATACTTCGGAACAGTGTGATGCTAAGTTAAATACAATAGGTCGCAATGACATACCCGATTTTATTTTAAGTCCAACAACTCCCGGAGAAGTCGCGGATGTTATTAATACCTTTAAACCGAAGCTTTCAGCTGGGTGGGATGGAATTCCTAACCTTATATTGAAACCCCCGTTTATTTCAGGGCCTCTGTCTCATATTTGTAATTGCTCGTTTAAAATGGGAATTTTCCCGGAGAAATTAAAATATTCTATAATAAAGCCACTGTTTAAAAAAGGGAAGCGTAATGATATATCGAACTACAGACCAGTGGCACTGTTACCAACTTTGTCCAAGGTTTTTGAAAAATTGTTTCTCAATAGACTCCACCCGTTTCTTAGAAATAATAGAATTCTATGTAATGAACAACATGGCTTTAGAGAGAATCATTCTACATCCACAGCTACTTTCCAATTGATTCATGAAATAAATAATGCTCTAGAAAATAAGCTTGCAGTTGGAGCAGTCCTGTGTGATCTGTCTAAGGCGTTCGATACAATAAATCATAAGATTCTATTGAACAAATTGCACTATTATGGTTTAAGAGGGGTATCTGGAGCGTGGGTCAAGTCTTACCTTAGTAACCGGAAACAAAGGGTTGATATTAGTAGTGATGGGAAATGCACCTCTTCAAGATGGAAGCATGTCATTAGTGGGGTCCCACAAGGTTCAAATGTTGGCCCAACCTTTTTCAGCCTCTATATTAATGACTTGACATCCAACCTTCCACAGGAGTGCAAAGCTATTCTTTTTGCAGATGACACAAGTGTTGTTATTACGGCAAAAACTCTAGATGAGCTACTGTATAAGTTAAAAATGATTCTGGAACAATTAGAGGCCTGGTTTACTGTAAATAAAATGAAGTTAAACTGTTTAAAAACACAAATAATGAACTTTCAAGTTAAGGGTAACCAGCCAATTGCCACATTGGACTATAATAATATATCTATTAATATAATTGATCACTCTAAATTCCTTGGCCTCACACTAGACTTTAGAATGAAGTGGACATCTCATATTGATGATCTTTGTAACAAACTGAGCTCTGCTTGCTTTCGGATGAAGAATTTATCTTCACGGTGTAATACGGATACTCTGAGAATAGTATACTTTGCTAATGTTCAATCCCTTATTTACTATGGGATTTTGTTTTGGGGCAATTCTGTAAACGTAGGTAAAGTGTTCTGTCTACAAAAAAGAGCTGTGCGCTATATGTCACATATTGGAGCAAGAGATTCCTGTAGGCAAGCCTTCAAAAATATAAAATTATTAACAGTAGCAAGCTTGTATATTCTGGAAGTAGTAATGTTTGTCAGAGATTTTCCCCACTACTTTCAATCAAATGAGTCACTCCATGGTATCAATACAAGAAGTAGGTTTAAACTACATCAATTGGGCCACAGATTGAAGTTGCTGGATTGTGACCCGGTAAACATTGGAGTGAAGATCTATAATAAGCTACCAGATGAAATTATATGTCCTCAAAATGATGAGTTGCAATCTAGGATCAGCTTTAAATCCAAAGTAAAAAACTATTTACTACAACACAGTTTCTACACTGTAAGGGAATATCTGGAATATAGGCCTACATAGGACTAGATATTATATTCAAGAAAAACATTAGATGTGATATTAGATAGTATTAGATTTTAGATGTGAACTAGTAAATATTGACTCAAATGGCATTAGCTTTTGTTGTATATTAGGTTAGCCTATGTCTACCGATTTTTACCTGTATAAATATTATATTGTTATACATGTCAATACAAAATAATGGTGAACAAGTAGGCCTTATATGGCTGGGAGAGCATAATATGGCGCTTGTTAGACTGGTACATTGTTGATGTTATCTGTTATAATTGTATGTTTTATAATATTGGTTTTTAGATTAGTACACTTAATGACAATGTCCTGTACTCGCCTACCAATTGTGGGCACATGAGTGTTGAATTAATGGAATGCTAATAAAATAAAATAAATAAAATAAACTTTGCAAGCTGTCAAAATTCTTCTCGATAAAATCGACTCCACTCTAGTCAAAGTGAAGGGCAAACAGCTATAGGCCTACACTGTCTTTGTAGACTTTAAATCCGCTTTCGACTCAGTAGACCGGCAAAGTCTCATCAATAAGCTTCGGACCTGAACTGCATTCCTGTCGAACTATTGAACATACTAAGTGTCATTTTAAATATTAGCTTCGTGCAAGTTAGGCCTAACGATGGTATCTTTCTCTCCGATCCAATAACACAGTCAAACGGAGTCCTCCAAGGGGACCCTTCCAGCCCACTTTTGTTCAACCTATTTACTTCAGCTATAAAAGAATCTATCTTTGACGAATTTAACAAAGACGTTCACTTGATAATGTACGCAGATGACATCGCACTATACACGGAAAACCTCGCTCAGCTTCAATACACTTTACTAAAACTCAAAACATGGTGTAAAAGCAACCATTTAGTAGTAAATGTCAACAAAACAAAAGTTGTTAAGTTCAGAAAAGGGGGGAAATTAGCCAAAAGCGATGTGCTTTTCTATGGTAGGCCTACTGACAAAGTCGAGTTTGTATCTTCTTTCAAATATCTGGGTATTTTACTCCATTATAAAGGTACTTCTTTTTCTCCCCACATCAAAGCAAGATGTTCCTCTGCCATAAAAGCCATGCACCTTACCTCCAAATTATACTCACTCTCAATCTCTTGTGCTATGAAACTCTTCCACCTTAAAATTTCCCCGATTGCTTCCTACGGCATCGAAATCATATGGCCCTACCTCTCCCAAGCCAATCTCACACAATTAGAATCGGTTAAGACCCTATATATGAAAAAGATCCTTTCTCTATGTAAATTTACTCGTTACCGCTTGGTATATAAGATGGTAGATGAATCATTGTTTGTTGCTGACCTACAGTTTAAAATTTAACCTAAGCCAATTAGGTGCCTTTCGTACTGTCGTTCATAACTGCATGTCAAAACGCCTTGAAATTAGACCTGAATTCTTTACTATGGATCTGTTCAAAAATGATGATTGGAAAAAACCTCTTGCCAAAAACAGGCATGTGCTAACCCGTGTAGCAGCTCACGGTTTTCACCATTTGTTTTGCCCAGATAGAAAGTTCCACTCATCATATACAGACAGACTGCAAATGCTCCCACTGTTCTAGGGATTGCGACCTGTATCATGTTTTTATATGTCCAGCTAGGACTCATTCCATTACTGATCTTGCCACAAAGGGTCTTGTCTAGAATCAGGTGTAAAAAGTACAATATTGTCTGATATGTTTAATTGATTGTAATTATATAAATATTTTGTACTTTGTAAACTTGTAATTTTATTAATCATTTATCCTGTCATTGACATAGCTGAAATGTTTAACTGACTGTAACTACTACTTGTGTAATTTGTTTTGATCACCGCCTGCTCGAATGGGATGAACCCAAATAGACTGCCTGTTTTGTGAGCCAACATTTCGGTCCTAATCACAGTCGATGAAAGAAGATTTTTGCGCCGTAACTAGCACGCTCTGTTAAGTACATGAAGAAACATGACAGGTTTTGTTTACCGACACACAGTCACACACACACAAACAGTTACAACCAGAGATCTTAGATAAAAGTTTTT